>PVJC01017829.1:0-32068 GCA_004026665.1 Murina feae
CTGATTTCTCAACAGAAACCATGCAGGCCAGAAGGGAGTGGCAAGAAATATTCAAAGTGATGAATAGCAAGAACCTACAACCAAGATTACTCTATCCAGCAAAGCTATCATGTAAAATTGATGGTAAGATAAAGAGCTTCACAGACAAGGAAAAACTAAAGGAGTTCATCACCACCAACCCAGGATTATTTGAAATGTTCAAGGGCATTCTTTGAGAAGAGGAAGAAGAAGAAATAGGTAAATATAAAAAGTATGAACAACAAAGGGACAACAAATACCTATCAACCAGGGAATATAACAATTAAGTTAATAGAAATATCTGATGAACAGGATGAAACTGGTGAATAGAATAGAAGTAAGGGCATAGAAAGGAAATGGACTGACAATTCTCAGGCGGAAGATGGTGTGAAGGGTATGGGAAGAGACTGGACAAAAATCTTACATCTACGGACGAAGACAGTGGTGGGGTTAAGGGCACAGGGTGGAGGGGGGAACCAGGTGGAGGGGAGCTATGGGGGTTTAAAAAAAAGGAACCTCTGTAATAATCTGAACAATAAAGATTTATTTTTTAAAAAAGAATGTTTACTTCTTAAATTTTTTAAATTTTCAATATTACATTTGTCTCAGGCATACAGTATAGTGGTGAGACATTTGTATAACTTACGAAGTGAACTCCCTATGATTCCAATCCCCCTGCCACTGTGTATAGTTATTGACTTAGTCTCTATGCTGTGCCTTACATTCCCTTGACTATTTTTGGGTTTTCTTGTGTTTGTTTGTTTGTTTTTTTAATAAATCTTTATTAAAATCTTTATTGTTGAAAGTATTACATATGTCCCCTCTTTCCCCCCATTGACCCTCTTCAGCCTGCCCCCACTCCATCCCAGGCCTTCAGCACCCTATTTTCTGTGTCCATGGGTTATGCATATATGCATACAAGGTCTTCAGTTGATTACCTCCCACCCCCCCTCCCCTGCCTCCTCTCTGAGATTCCACACTCTGCTCCATGCTCCCCTATCTCTGGATCCACTCCGTTAATCAGTTTATTTTGCTACGTAGATTCCACATATGAATGAGAGCTGTGGGAACCCCTTACACGTCCTGCATGGATCAGGGTTCCTGTTCAGGGTTCGAGTTCTGAAGAAGGCCACACACAAAATGAATAGAGAGACTAGAAGAGAATTAATTTGGAACTTGGGGGGCCAGGTGTGGAGTCTACCTCTAGTGGGAATGACTGCCCACTGCTCTGGCCCTGCTCAAAGCTTTTATTAAGGCAATGGGAAAACAACCATATCTTTAGGGCAGGAAATTCCAACAACAAACAGGCAGCAAGAATTTACATATGAGTAACAGGTGGAGAGTTGTTTTAACTATCAATGTCTCCATCTAAAGGATGAGTGAATAGCTCCAACCATTCAGAGCAATTAAGGTTGACCAGCCTTCAGGCACATTTCCCTATTAATGACAATGACCAGTCTCTAGCAGAGAGCGTGTGTGATACTTATCTTTCTCTAATTGACTTGTTTCATTGAGCATCATACTCTCCAGATCCCTCCATGCTGTCTCAAAGAGAATGTGACTTTTATGTAGTATTCCATGGTATAAATTCTTTTTTTTATCCACTCATCTACTGATGAGCACTTGGGCTGTTTCCAGATCTCAGCTATTGTAAATAACCCTGCCAAGAACATAGAGGTGCATACATTCTTTCTGACTGGTGCTTCGGTTTCTTAGGATACATTCCTAGAAGTGGGATCACTGGGTCAAATGGCAGTTCCATATTTAAATTTTTGAGGAAACTCCATACCGTTTTCCACAGTGGCTGCACCAGTCTGCATTCCCACCAGCAGTGCACGAAGGCTCCCTTTTCTCCACATCCTCGCCAGCACTTGTCCTTTGTTGATTTGTTGATGGTAGCCATCTGACAGGTGTGAGGTGATACCTCATTGTCGTTTTAATTTGCATCTCTGTGATGATCAGTGACTTTGAGCATTTTTTCATGTCTCTTGGCCTTCTGTGTGTCCTCTTTGGAGAAGGGTCTATTTTGGTCCTTTGCCATTTTTTAATTGGATTGTTTGTCTTCCTTTTGTTAAGTTGTATGATTTCCTTATATATTTTGGATATTAACCCTTTATCAGATGTGTCATTGCCAAATATATTCTCTCATACAGTTGGCTCCCTTTTTGTTTGTTTGATAGTTTCTTTTTGCTGTGCAGAAGCTTTTTATTTGGATGTTGTCCCATTTGTTTATTTTCTCTTTCGTTTCCTTTGTCCTAGGAGATGTATCCATGAATATATTGCTACAAGAGATGTCTGATATTTTGCTGCCTATGGTTTCTTCTAGGATTTTTATGGTTTCTTGACTTACATTTAAGTCTTTTATCCATTTTGAGTTTATTATTGTGTATGGTGTAAGTTGGTGGTCTAATTTCTTTTCTCTTTTTTTTTTTTTTTGCATATATCTGCCAATTTTCCCAACACCATTTGTTGAAAAGACTGTCTTGACTCCATTGTATGCTCTTGCCTCCTTTGTCAAATATTAATTGAGCATAATGGCTTGGGTCAATTTGTGGGTTCTCTGTTCTGTTCCATTGATCTATATGCCTGTTCTTGTGCCAGTACCAGGCTGTTTTGAGTAAGGTGGCTTTGTAGTATAACTTGATATCTGGTATTGTGATTCCTCCAATTTTGTCCTTCTTTCTCAAGATTGCTGCAGCTATTCGGGGTCTTTTTTGGTTCCATATAAATTTGTGGAGTATTTGTTCTAGCTTTGTGAAATATGCTGTTTGTCTTTTAATGGGGATTGCATTGAATCTGTAGATTGCCTTTGGTAGTATGGACAGTTTAATGATACTGATTCTACCAATCCATGAACACTTGTTTATATCCTCTTCTATCTCTTTTTTCAACATCCCGTAGTTTTCCGATTACAGGGCTTTTGCCTCCTTGGTTAAGTTTATTCCTAAGTATCTTAATTCTTTTGTTGTAATGGTAAATGGGCTGGTTGTTTAGTTTTTCTTTCTGAGAATTCATTATTAGTGTATAAAAAAGCCATCGATTTTTGGGTATTGATTTTGTATCCTGCTACATTACCAAATTCATTTATTAAATCTAGTAGTTTTTAGTGGAATATTTAGGGTATTCCATGCACAATATCATATCATCTGCGAATAATGAGTGTTTTACTTCCTCCTTTCCAATTTGGTGTCTTTTATTTCTTCTTCTTGTCTGATCACTGTGGCTAGTACTTCCAGTACTATATTAAACAAGAGTGGTGAAAGCGGACATCCCTGTCTTGTTCCTGTTCTTAGGGGAAATGGTTTTAGTTTTTAGCCATTAAATATGATGTTCGCTGAAGGTTTGTTATATATGGCCTTTATTATGTTGAGCTATGGTCCCTGTATTCTCACTTTGCTGAAAGGTTTTATAAAAAACTAAGGCCCAGTGCATGAATTCATGCCCAGGTGGGCCCCCTTGGGGTGGCCTGCAGAGATCAGGCCCCAGCTCATGCCCCCAGCCTCACAGTCCTGCCTGGCACCCTGCCTTGGCCTGGTGCTGTCCCCTCACCTGCTCCACCATCATCCCGCCTGTGGAGAAATCGATCAAGGCCGGGACCCTGCTCTCTACCCCCCACCGCTGCTGCAGCTGGTCACAGTCTGTGGGGTTATCAGTTGGGGCTGGGGCCTCCCACCCGGCTCCCTCAGTGCCTGGGAGCCAGGTAGCAGCCCTGCCCCCTGCTGCTGGTTGCTATCTGTGGGGCAATTGGCAGGGCGATCCATCCATGTTTACACTGGCCTTGATCTGGTGCTGCCCGCTCTCCTGCTCCACCATTCCACCACAGCCCCACTTTCATCAAGGTCCATCAGGGCTGGGAGCACCTCCACTGCCACCTGCTGCCAGCACCAAGCGACCAACACCCACCCTGTTCCACACTGCTCCCTGGTGATCAGCACACATCATAGCGAGCAGTCCAACTCCTGAATGACTGCCCGAGGGGACAATTTGCATATTAGGCTTTTATTATATAGGATGGGTGTTGGATTTTGTTGAATGCTTTTTCTGCATCTATTGATATGATCTTGTGATTCTTGTCTTTCAACTTGTTTATTTGGGCTTGTTTGGGTTCTTCTTGCTTGGAACTCTCTATGCCTCCTGAACTTGTGTGACTTTTTCCTTCACTAGGTTAGGGAAGTTTTCTGCCATTATTTCTTCAAACACATTCTCTATCCCTTTCTCTATTTCTGCCTCTTCTAGCACACCTACTATGCCAATATTATTACATTTCATGTTGTTCCACAGCTCCCTTAAGCTGTCTTCCTGCTTTTTAATTGTTTTTTATTTTTGGTTCTCTGATTGAGTGATTTTTTTCTACCCTGTCTTCTAATTCAGTGATTTGATTCTTACCTTCTTCTAATCTGCTGTGTATTCCTTCCAAGGTGTTCTATAGTTGTGCTATGTCATTCTGTTTTCATAGTTATTATATATTTTCTCATGCTGTTGATCATTTTTACCATCATTATTCTGAATTCTATATCAGATAAATTTCTTATCTCCATTTCATTTATCTCTTCTTCTGGAGAATTCTCTTGTTATTTCATTTGGGGGTTGTTTCTTTGTCTCTTCACTTTGGGTGCTTGTTCAGGTTTGTGACTATGTATTAGGTAGATCTGCTACACCTCTCAATCTCTAGTGCAGGACAGAGTCAAACACTGTTTCTGACTAATTCGATCAGGCAAAGACTCAAAACCTCCAGAGACCACCACTGCTTGTAGACTGATTGGATTTAGTCTTAAATAGCCCTCAGGTAGTCATCTGCAGGTGTGATGGGAGTTTTTTTTTTTCCAACAGGGTGGGGCAATTGCTTCTGCCTAGAAGCTAATTGTTATTCTCACTTTCTTAATGGGCCTCAGAAACTCCACACCGTGGGGCAAAGTATTTTTAATAGGGTGAATTGACTGTCTTCCCCCCAAGCAAAACTGCCTAGGTAGCAACTGTCTGCATGAGAAAAATGACCTCTGCAGCATGAGGTAATGACTCAGCACAGGAAACCAGGATGTCTGCCTTTCAAGCTCTAATCCCTGAGCCCCCAACCCTGGCTTCTGCTCACACAGCTCCAGTTCACTCTGCCCTTCCTCTCCCAGAGCACCAGGTGAGTGGCTGCACAGGAAATGTTGTGCAGCATTGGCCCTTTAAGAGGTTGCCTGCATTTTTAGGTGTCTCTTCCTGGCAGACAGCAACCCCGCTGCTTTTCATAGCTAGATGTTATGTGGGTTCTGGTGCTCTTTGCTGTGGAGTCCAGCTTGGGGATTAGACCCTAGAGTTCTCAGTGGCAAACCCCGCACCACAGCTGAGATATCTCTTTGGAACTTCAGCTGCTGTCTGTGGGAGCCCAGCCAGCCCTTTCTCACCTCCACCCCTCTTACCAGTCTCTATCGGTCTCCACTTTCTGTCCTCAGGTATCAGGGTTCTCTCCAGCGAGTCTTCAGTTGATTATACGGGAAGTTTTTCTGTATTTTTTTCCCAATGTGATCCTGGTAGTGTGTCTGAGCAGCATCCACTTACTCAGCCACCATTTTTAATTTCCCTTGACTATTTTGTAAATGCCAATTTGTATTTCTTAATCCCTTCATGCTCTTGGAGAATTCTTATATATTTATTTTTTTAATTATATCTTTACCATTGAAAATATTGCAGATGTCTCCCTCTTTTTCCCCCCTCATGGTCCTCCTCCACCAGGATCCTGCCCCTCCCCAGGCCTTCACCACCCTACTGTCTATGTCCATGGGTAATGCATGCATGCACATAAGTTCTTTGGTTAATCTCTTCCCACCCCCCTCCCCCCTTCCCTCTGAGATTCGTTAGTCTGTTCCATGTTTCCATGCCTCTGATTCTATTTTATTCATCAGTTTATTTTGTTCATTAAATTCCTTGTACGTTTATTTTGATTTTTAGATTCAATTGTTGATGGATATGCATTTATGACCATTTTATTGTTCATGCTTTTCATCCTTCTTCTTAAAGAACTGCACACCGCCCTAGCTGGTTTGAATCAGTAGACAAAATGGTTCCAGGTTCGATTCTGGTCAAGGGCATGTACTTCGGTTGCAGGCTCCTCCCTGACTCCGGGCCCTGGTCGGCGTGTGCAGGAGGCAACTAGTCAATGTGTTTCTCTCACATCAATATTTTTCTCTGTCTTTCCCTCTCTCTTCCACTTTCTCTAAAAATTTAATGGAAAAATATCCTTAGGTGAGGATTTAAAAAGAGAAAAAAAGAACTGTACACTAAAAACGGTGAAGATGGTAAGTTTAAAGTGCATCTCCCATAGAGGGCGCTGCTCTTTGCTCTCTGGGGCCCTTTATCTGGCCGAGGGCGGAGCTGCACAGGTGCCCTCCCCCCTCCCAGAGCTGTGGGGAGGGGAGGCTGGGATCTCACCTGGTAGACAGCCAAGCTTTGGACTGGCACCTCTGGCCCCACGGAGGCAGCTGGCAGCGGGAGAGTCGGCACAGCCAGCCACTGCAGGGCGCTTTAGGGCGCGGTTATAATAATCCCAGCCAGGTCACCCATGTTCATGGGCCCTGAAAGGCCCCGGGACTCTGGCAGCCTCATCGCACAAGTGAGTTTGGGCAGGGCAGTGCCAGTCACAAGGGATGGAGAGGGGCCTGCGGGTCATTCTGACCCTGGTATTCTTGGATTCCCGGAACCTCAGTTAGGGCTGGAGAGTGCTGCCCGGAGAGCAGTTTGCCAAATGTAGCAGAAGTCACATCCCCGCCCCCAGGGCTTCTCCTGGCTGCATGCAGTCAGGAATCCAGAATCCCGCAGTTGGAGGCGAGCAGAAGCTGAGAGAGGGGTACTGACCTTGGCCCCGACCCTGGGTCCCAGGCCCTTGCTCTTTGTCCTAATAACCCTCCTGCACCCTTTCCCCCACGTCCAGGATCCCACAGGACTGAGTTTACCTTCCCACACACAGGACTCACCTTCCATGGGGAGGCGAGCGAGGCCTGCCGGGACATCCCCTTCCTCCTCCCACCCCCACGGAAGGTTTCTGTACCTGTGGGGCTGGAGGGACGGGAACTGCCAAGTGCAGAGCATTGCACGCGGAGCCCTGTGCTGGGGCCAGGCAGTTCTGTGCCCACCTCCAGCGTCCAGCGTCCAGCGTCTCTCTGCCACCACCAAGCCGGTCTCCGAAGGCAGCTCAGTGCTGACACTGTCTCATCCTACGGAGGAGGGCCCCGTCCCACAGGACTCCCCAACTCTGGCGGCAACCTCAAGTGCAGCCCTCCCCTGTGCCTCTGACCTGTGGGCCATCGATCCGGGCTTTCCCCAGCCTCCTCCTTGGACTGGGCTGACTTGCTAGAGTGGCTCAGAGAAGCACCTTACCCACTAGGTGCTCAGTTTGCTATAAAGGAAGTGACTCCGGAACAGCACAGGCCTAGGTGCGGGGGAGGCCCAGAGCTTCCCTCACCTCCAGGGGTTCACCAATGCGAGCCCTCTGGGCCCAGCCCTTTGGGGTTTCCATGGAAGACGGTTGACTAAGTCACTGACCATCAGCGATTGGACTGACATCTCCACCCCCCTCCACTTGCCCCCTGGAGGAGGTGAGGGGTGGGGCTGAAATTTCCAACCTCCGATCACCTGGTTCGCTCCTCTGGCAACCGGCCCCATCCTCAGGAGAGCTGGGAGCTCCCAAAAGCCTCCTTAAGACCGCAACACAGGACCCCTTACCGCTCACATCCCTTCGGAAGAACCAAGGGTTTTAAGAGCTCTGTGCCAGGAACCGGGTCAAAGACCAAACAGATCATTTATATTCTACATCACAGTGTCTCAGAGTATTTCCTGTGCAGCCTCATCTCATCCACAGGCTCCTCCCCAAGGTGGGGACCAGAAGCCCCACTTAGAGTTGCCAAGACTAAGACTCGTGGCTGGAGCGCCTTCCCCCAGGTGCCCTGTCGCACCACTGCTAAGTGCTGGGGTCGGTCGGTCTAGCTCCCAGCGCCTTCCCCCAGAGCACATTCCAGAAGCCTTCGTTCCAGAAGCAAGTGAGTTTGTTCCTCGTGGTAGCCTGGCCAGGAGTGGGCTGGCCAGGGCTGGAGCGGGAGGCAGGGGTATGCGAGGGGTTAGCATCTTCTTGGCTGGCAAGTGACAAACCCAAGTTGAATCAGCATTGGCAAAACACAGAGATTGACTTGAAGGCTCTACCGAGCCGGCCGTTTTTATACCGCAGGTCACAGCCCTTCCCTGTGTCCTGAAACCAACTTAGTGGGTCTCAACGTGCAGTAAAGGAAAATGGCAAGGAACAGAACGGAGAGAATCAGATGGCATTATACACAACAAAGGCATGTATTGTTTCATGAAAATTACATTCGTATAGTCATAACATGTGTGTGTGTGTGTATCCCTGTGTGTGTGTATCCCTGTGTGTGTATGTGTATCCCTTTATGTGTATCCCTGTGTGTGTGTTTCCCTGTGTCTCTGTGTGTGTGTATCCCTGTATGTGTATCCCTATGTGTGTGTATCTCTGCATGTGTGCGTCTGTGTGTATCCCTGTGTGTGTATCTGTGTGTGTGTGTACCCCCATGTGTGTACCCCTGTGTGTGTGTATCCTTGTGTGTGTGTGTGTATCCCTGTGTGTGTGTATCCCTGTGTGTGTATGTGTATCCCTTTATGTGTATCCCTGTGTGTGTGTTTCCCTGTGTCTCTGTGTGTGTGTATCCCCGTATGTGTATCCCTATGTGTGTGTATCTCTGTGTGTATCTCTGTATGTGTGCGTCTGTGTGTATCCCTGTGTGTGTATCTGTGTGTGTGTACCCCCATGTGTGTACCCCTGTGTGTGTGTATCCCTATATGTATGTGTATCCCTGTGTGTGTATCCCTGTGTGTGTGTATGTGTGTGTCTGTGTATACATCCATGTGTATGTGTTTGTGTGTGTATCTGTGTGTATCCCTGTGTGTGTGTATCCCTGTGTGTGTATGTGTGTTTGTGTGTGTATCTGTGTGTGTGTGTGTTCTGGACTGCAGTGTGAA
The DNA here is from genome assembly GCA_004026665.1 of Murina feae. Classification (NCBI taxonomy): domain Eukaryota; kingdom Metazoa; phylum Chordata; class Mammalia; order Chiroptera; family Vespertilionidae; genus Murina; species Murina feae. Next base: position 9,022 of record PVJC01017829.1, read on the forward strand.
ACGGGTCATGGATAGAATGTGGGAGAGCTCTGGATCTAGCTCACAGATCTAAAGGGGAATCCACACGGTGTCAGGAGCTCTGGGAACTTCAGGTCCTGGGATTCGGGACCCCATCAGAGGTCAGGGGTCAGAGGTCTCTCTTGCTCTCTCGCTCTCCTTCCATCCCAGTATAGGAGGACTTTCTCCACAACAGAGACCAGAGCCTCAGGCCCGATCCCACTCACACCCTCTGTCTCCTGGATTGCAGCTGTCAGGGTGTCCCCCCTCCCCCCGCTGCTGCAGATTCAGTAGGACGAGTCCTTGGGCGGTCTCCCTGGGCTAAGCTGCGTCCATGTCCCACTGGTCCTCGTGGCCTGAGGACTGTGCTTCTCTGACTCCCCAGCCCAGGTCACGTTCCCTCTCCTGGAAGTCCTCCCGGAACCAGGAGGCGGAGGGGAAGAAGCCAGGCTCCGAAGGAGGTGCTGCTGCAGACTGTCTCCTCCGGAGGCTCAGGGCAACGAGCTGGCCGAGCTCCTGGTCCCAGGCTGGGCTGGGTGACCTTTTGCAATGACTTCTATCCCAGCCAGCGGGTCCTCCGGGGTCGGGGTTCTGGGTGCCTGCAGTCTGCAGGACCCTGGCTGAGCGCCCACCCTGCCACAGTGGAAGCACCCACTTCGGATGTCTGCTGAGCTCTCTGCACTTGGATTTGGGGAAAGATGTCCCCTGGGCATCCCTCCATTAGCTCAGAGAGTTGGTTCCGTGGCATCAGCACTGCCCTCTTGCTCAGCTGGGTATGTTGTCTTACCAGAGGCTTATGTGTGTGTCCAGGGAGCTGCTGGGGTGGCTCCCGAAAGGGTCGCAGCAGCCAAGGGTCAAAGTCCTGAGGTCGCCTGACCCTCTCCAAGGGCCCAGCTCTGCTTCCCCCGTGCAGTGGCTGTGGGCACTTCTCCCACATGGGTGGGCAGTTGGACTCCAGCTGGCTCATCACCACCAGGAATGTCTTCAGGAGGAAGGAGCCCCAACCTTTGGGAATGAGTGTGGGAGGTGGTGGGCTCCCCTGAGACCACCAGAACGCTGCCTACACCAGGCACAAGGGAGCCCACTGGGTGAGCTGGGGTTCTTTCTTGGTTCTTATTCTACAATCCACCACCACACTCCTCCTCTCCTAGATGGTGCCTGGGTGGAGGTGGGAGGAGAGGGGAGGGGGCTGGGGCCTTGGATCAAGTCTGCTGAATAATACATGATTTTATTTATTTTTAAAATATACTTTGTTGATTTCAGAGATGGAGGGGGAGAGAGAGAGGTAAAAACAGAATCGTTGATCGGCTGCCTCCTGCACAGCCCACACTGGGGACCAAGCCCGCAACCCTGACAAGTGCCCTGACCGGGAATCTAACTGCAACCTCCTAGTTCGTAGGTTGACACTCAACCACTGAACCACACCGGCTGGGCAATGCATCATTTTAAAAATCAACAACCAGAGAGGAACCAAGATGGCGGCATAAGTACACACTTGTACTTGCTACCTCGCACAACCACATCAAAACTACAACTAAAAGACAAAAGGGATATCATCCAGAACCACGGGAAGGCTGGCTGAGTGGAAATTTCCTACAACTAGAAGGAAAGAAAAAAGTGCATTGAAACGGGAAGGAGGCGCAGAGGTATGAAGTGTGGAGATGTGGAGGTGCACGTGGAAACAAGCTGGCAACTGGGTGCGCTGTTGTCTTTTTCAATCAGGAGGGAGATACAAGCTCCAAATTTTTCTGAACTTCAGTTCCAGGCAAGACTCTGGGGACCCAGACTCATATAGGAAGAAACTGGACTGTCTGGCATTGGGACAGGACTGCGAGGGGAGCTTTCTCTCAGAGGTGCTCGCAGCGTTCATTGTTCCTGCATGGGGCCGCGGAATGCAGAGACCTCGTGACCTCTCCGAGGCAGAGCAGACTGGCAGCCATTGTGGTTTGCTCCACGCTGATGATTCCCTGAGACCCCACCCCACCCAAGCTACAAGCAGAGGCTTTTGTATATGAATGGCCTGTTCTTTTGCAATCTAAAACCTAACAAACTGCAGCTGGGTTAAAGAGCACCAAAGCTTTCAAAAGAAGGCCTAGACAGCAGCCTGCATTGCTTCACAGCTTGGCCTTATCTGGGCACTTCCAAACCCCAAAGAGAAGGAATCTGCTGATCTCTCTTTAGTTCCTGTTGGATGGCCTCGGGCAGTGGCTGACTTCGCACCTCCTTGGAAATCCAAGAGTCAGTGTACCCAGTGGTCAGCATGAGACCACACCAGAGTACAACTCTTCACATCCATAAGTGACACACTCAAGGGGCAGACTCAGTGAGCACCAGAGCCCCACTGCAGCAAGTCCTGCTCCATAAGGGTGTCTCCAGCACAGCAATTCTCCCATTCTACAATTCTACAGCTGGTCCTCACAGCCAATTGGCGTGGTGGTCAATTCCTCCCAGTGATACCAACAGCAATCAAGACTTAACCACAAGACTGTGCACACAGCCCACAAAGGGGTGCACCAAGAACACCCACTTCAGGTAACTGGGGAGGCCACTGGGCCCTATAGGACACCTAGCACAGAAAGCCACTCTATCAACACAGGGAAGGAGCCAAAATGAGGAGATAAAGAAACATGTCACAAATGAAAGAAATGGAGGAAAGCAAACTACTGGATATAGAGTTCAAAACCATGATTTTAAGGTTACTCAAGAATCTTCTACAAACCTCCAAGAAATTTAGTGAGACCCTCAAAGATATAAAAAAGGACCAATTAGAAACTAAGCATACACTTACTGAAATAAAGAATAACATACAAAGATCCAACAACAGACTAAAGGACCCCAAGAATCAAGTCAAAGATTTGAAATATGAAGAAGCAAAAAGAAAAAAGAATCCAAAAATATGAAGATAGTGTAAGGAGCCTCTGGGACAACTTCAAGCATACCAACATCCAAATTATGGGGATGCCAGAAGAAGAGAGAGAGCAAGATATTGAAAACCTATTTGAAGAAATAATGACAGAAAACTTCCCCTACCTGGTGAAAGAAATAGATTTACAAGTCCAGAAAGTGTAAAGAACCCTAAACAAGAGGAATCCAAAGAGTACCACACCAAGATAAATCATAATTAAAATGCCAAGGGCAAAAGACAAAGAAAGAATCTTAAAAGCAGCAAGAGAAAAACAGTTAGTTAGCTACAAGGGAGTACCCATACAACTGTCAGCTGATTTCTCAACAGAAACTATGCAGGGCAGAAGGGAGTGGCAAGAAATATTCAAAGTGATGAATAGCAAGAACCTACAACCAAGACTACTCTACCCAGCAAAGATATTTAGAATTGAACGTCAGATAAAGAGCTTCACAGATAAGAAAAAGCTAAGGGAGTTCATCACCACCAAACCATTATTATATGAAATGATAAAGGTATTCTTTAAGAGGGAAAGAAGAAGAAAAAGGTAAAGATAAAAATTATGAACAAGTGACAACAAATACATATTTATCAATAAGCGAATCTAAAAATCAAGTGAATAAGAAATCTGATGAACAGAATAAACTGGTGAATATAATAGAATCAGAGGCATAGAAAGGGAATGGACTGACAATTCTTGGCGGGGGAAGGGAGTGTAGGGGGTGAGGGAGGAGACTGGACTAAAATAGTGCACCTATGGATGAGAACAGTGGGGGGTGGGGCAGAAGGGAGCTATGAGGGGAAAAAAGAGGAACAACTTTAATAATCTGAACGATAAAGATTTATTAATAAAAAGAATAAAATAAAAAGCATATTCCACACACACACACAAAAATTGACAACCATTATTCAGTTTCCAATCACAATTGTGAATATTGCCTCACAGGCAAACTTAGAGCGTCTATGAGCAGGTCTTCCTGGTGAGGAGGCCTCCCTGAAGGTGGAGAGGAGGCCACTTCAGGTCAAGGTGGTCAAGGGAGATTACACGGGGAGTTGGGCCAAACTGCCTTCCTCACCCCTGTCCTGCTGCCAAGGTCGGAATCCTGGAGGTGCTGTTCTCACAACCCAGAGAGGAGGTCCAGGGACAGCCCAGAGCAAACAGGAAGGCTAGATATCCCCCAAGGAAACAGACCTGGCTGCCACATGAGCTTCTCAAGGCTGGGCCATTGTGCCTAATTTTAACTGAAGCTCCTTATCTGCATTCCAATCTCATCCACGACCAATCAACCTCACAAAACTTCTGACCCGGCCTAACCTTCTCGGGTTTTTCCTGAATATTCCACATATGTTCTTGCTTCCCTAACTCTCTGACCTTCCTTCAAGGTCCCACGTTTTGAGAATGCCTTTTTAATCATCACAGACCTGAACCCACTGGTGTGACCACCTTCCCCCACCCCTGTCACTGTCCCTCTCCCACCTCTATCAGTGGTGATAAAGTCACCTGGAGAACGACATCTGAAGAGCGCTAACAAATACTGAGCACCTCCTGTGTTGCTCTGTGGGCTATTAAGACATTATTTGTATGAATGTTTTATTCCCACCTCCTCTTTCTTATCTGTCCACAAGGTTAGAAAGCATTTTATTCACACTCATTTCTCCCTCTCGTTGGCCTACTGGGTACAGAAGGATCCAAGGTCTTTGAAATCCTTGGGGGTGGGACTGGTTCCCTGAATCACTGTATGGAGCAGAGCCCGGTCCCCAGCTTGCACTGTATTATGAGGTAAATGAGAACCAAACCTATGAAGTCACTGTTAAGAACAAATAAGCCCTGAGATTTGGGGGGTTGCTTGTCACAGCAGCCGGTCTCTAACTCATACACGGACACATCTGTTTGTGCTTCAGCCCTCACCCATGCCTAGAACATGGGAGACCTTAATATTTACTCTCACTTCCCCATGGCTTCCCTCTCTACTTCACTCCAAATGCAGACGTGACCCATCTCTGTCCTCCTCACAGTTTCTCAGGGCTCCCCACCCCCCTTGAAGGTCTCCTCCTCCATCTCCTCTTTCCCTTCCCAGTTCTTAATGTCGGAATGCTCTCCAGGGTCCGTCTCTTCTCTCCATCCTCTCTCGGTGACCTCTGCTACTTGCTCTACTGAACTCAGTCTCCGGGCCTGTGCAGATGCGGTAAACTGAGGCTTCTCCAAATTTCCAGGTAAATCCAGGGTCTTCTGTGCCAAACTCTGGGTTTGGGCCAGTCCTCTCAGTTGCATCAGGGCAGCACATTCAGCCCACGGAACACTACAAGTCCCGCCGATGGAAAGTGCGGGAGGATCTCCCGTGGACAGTGGGTTTGAGGAAGAAGGTGCTCTGTGCTGTGATGGTCTGGGACCAGCAAGAGAAAACCCATCTGTCTGGCGTGTGGGCCCCCGTTTCCTTTTGTGTCTCTGCTTCCACCGCCCCCTCCCAGGAGCAGAGCTTAGCATCCTTTCAGTCACTAAGACCCAGGAGGGAGGAGGTCTGAGGAGAGGGTGGCGGTGTAGGGAGAGGGAAGGACACATAGCTGTCCATGTTGGGAGACAGGTCGCAAGGCGGGGTGAAAGGGGGCTGCCAGGTGGCTGCTGCCCCCCTGCTCTCCCGGAGTGACGGCTCCTCTCTGTGTCCTGCCCACCAGAGGCATCCACGCCTGTGCCATCTCCAGCCCACCCCACTGCCTGGGGAAGCAGGGCGTGGCCTTCCTGGGTCAGCGGGTCAGGGGAGGGGGGCTCCCGCCCTGGGAGCCCTGGAGCTGGGCTGGGAGGATGCAGAGGCTGGAGAACATGGCCACGTCCCTCAGAGACGCACGTGTACCCTACGCCTGCTGGACACGTGTCCCACAGACTCTCGGATGCTGCTCTCCCTCGGAGACTTGGCCCCTCTGCCTGAGTAAATGGCGCCACCATCTGCGGGTCACTCAGCCAGAACTCACCCCCACCCCCAACCTCCCCTGAAGAGCCTGCCCCTCCTCCCCCTCCTCCTCCTCCTCCTGCTCCTCCCTCCCCCACCCCTTCCCGTTCTCCTTCTCCTCCTCCTTCTGCTCCATTCCTCCCCCTCTTCCTCCTCCACCTTCCTCCCCTTCCTCCCCTTCTCCCTTTGCCCTGCCCCTACCCTTCCTCAAACCTGAAGGAAAAAAACAAAACCCAAGCCCCTGGACAGAGGTTACCTCTGAGAGGCCGGCCAGGGTGGGAACCGACTCTCAGGGCCTGCGGGAGCCTGTTCGGGGCCCTGATGGAAGGTTTGGACCACCAGTTGCACGTGTTTGTCAAAAAGCAGCAAATGTGTACTTCAGACACGTGCGCTGCACTGGATGGAAATTTGACATCAAAGGAAAAAAACAAAAAAACTGAACTCGTTAAGGACAGGGCGCTGAGGTATTTTTCGGGAGCTGACCAAGAGATGACACCCATCGCAATCTACTTTGAAATGCCGCAAAAATGAGATGGGTGGCTGTGTGGAGGGATGGGTAGCTACGCGACAAGAACAGTAAAATGCCAGTGGTGGCGTTTAGATGGAGGGTGTACAGTGTTTGCCCCAAAACTCTTTCAGCTTTGCTGCATGCGTGACAATGTGTTTAATAAAATGTTGGGGAGGAGTGTCTCCTGCCTCCAGACTTGTCCCTCCATTCATCACTCCATCTGCACGGGCCACGGTCTTCCTTGCTGGAGCCCCCTCAGTGGCTCCGGGGGGGCCTGACCTCCCGGGGCCCCGGGCCATCGGCCGCCATCTATGCATCCGCAGTTGGTGGTTGGCCTGTTTATTTCTCTGGCCACATCTTCCATCCCTCCCTCCCTCCCTCGCCTTTGCCACCTCAGAAACACCAAAATATTTGTGCTGTCCTGCATAGGTCATGCTTTTTACAACTTCTGGGCAGAAATGTCTAGTTTACCTTCCTTCTTCCCTCCTTTCTGATGTATAGAACTCTTTTTTCTCCACTTTAATTTCTTCCTGTGAATTTATTTATCTTTATTGAGGTAACATCGGTTAATAACATTATAGAAGTTCCAGGTGTGCAACAGTATAATTTGATATCTGTCCACACCGTAGTGTACTCACCACCAAAAGTCTAGTTTCCATCCGCCCCGTATATTTGACACCCTTTACCCATTTCACCATCCCCCCACCCTCTTCCCCTCTGGTAACTACCAATCTGCTGTCTGTATCTGTAAGTTTGGTTTGGCATTGTTTAGTTAGAACTCCCGACTCTTATCTGGGGATACGGCCATATGACCACAGTGTTTACTTCCTTGGCGAGAGGGCAGCCATGTGCTGTGCAGTGAGAGGAAGTATTGATTATAGCTCCTGAGGGGAAGTGTCCCTAAAGGAGGGGGGGAAACGGGGACAGAACCGTCTTCACTCTTTTTGCCTTCCTGCTGGATGGGATGATGACACAATGGCTGGAGCTCAAGCTCCCTTGTTGGGTCTAGAGGAGAAGGCCATGTGTGCAGCGGGGCAGAGCACTGAAGACGATTGAGGCCGGGCGCCCAACATGGTCATGTACCATACCAGCCCTGGGCCACTACCTCTGGACTTGTAACTGTTCTCTTGCAGCCGTGATATTTTGGACTTTCCATCAGCCACAACCAAAACCTAGTCCCAACACACCCACTTCCACATCCTTGCGCTTGGAATATCCATTCCTCGCTTTGCTCCTAGTAAACCCGACGGATCCTTCACATTCCTATTCAGGCATCGCCTTCTCTGTTCCCTGTTCCCTGGTGGAATTCATCATTTCTTCCTTTATGATGCCTTTGTACCTGATATCACAGTGAGCAATTAGTGAGCACTTCATGTGTACTAGGCACCATGCTGAGTCCTATATGCACGCACCCCCTCTTTTAATCCTCACGATGACATATTAAAAGACAAAAGCCCTGGAAAGTTGTGATACCTTCCCTGGGTCACAAAAATAGTATGTGGTGAGCTAGGCACCTCGTGCAAGCATCTGGCCCCAAGGCCATTACCGCTGTCCTTCACCGCCTCTGGGACGGCCCTTATCTCAGAGCGGGGTCACATCTGCGTGCCCACCCCCCCCTCCCCCTGTCGCCGGGGATTGAGTGTGTGCCCCTGGGTCTCCCCGGGGCTCAGCACAGAGTGCTTGTGGAACTGTCACTTCTAAGCCCCTCGCCCTGGGTCGGTCCAGGAGCACCTTCCCAGGAGGTCTCGCCTCCCATAGCACCTGTCCCTATGTGTCCCCTGCATCGGTTAGGCTTCGGCACACGTGGTTTGTTACCTCTGCTTAGGAGACCTCGCAGAACGCTCCCCACACCCACTCCCTCCTTTCAGATCCAGCCCTTTGTCAGCGCTGCCACCCTCCCCACCCTCCCGTAGCCCTTTGCTCAGGTCTCTGTTGCGTGCCCAATCCTCCTGGGGAGTTTCCTCCACTCGACTCTGAGTCCCTTGAGAGCAAGGACCATGGCTTATCATCTTTTAACAGTTTGTTAAACTGTTCCGGGTTGGTGCCAGGAACATACAGATGTGAAATGTCCCCCGTCCAGGTTGGCTGGGAGGGTGGAAGGGGCCTAGGCTTTTCTCATTGCTGCCACTAGAGGGCAGCAGGGTCTCCCAATTGTCAGCCTTCCAACTGCCTTTGCCTTCCTCCCCAGGAAGCCAGGACCTTGGACACTCAGTTCAGTAAAATGAACCTTCGAAGAGCTTACTGACCTGGCTCTTTGCTCGGTGCTGTCATAAAGGTGAGAGGGGGAGCAGGAAGGATCCAAAAGTCAGACCAGCTCCTGGCTATGAAGCACAAACTCTGCCTGGGTTCCAGTTTCGAGCTTGGCATTTCCTAGCTGTGTGACCTTGGGCAAGTGACTTAACCTCTCTGTGCCTCAGTCTGCTTGTCTGTTCCATGGGGCTTATAAACATGTCTGTGGAGAAGGGCTGCTGTGAGGGCAGCGCCCTGGAGAGCGGAAAGGGCAGTGCATGTCTGAGGCTCTTACATGTCTGCTTCTGAGGAAGCTCACAGGGTAGCGATGGGGAGCTGCACCCCAAGGCGCACAGAGCCACGAAGGCTGCACCTGTGCTGGGGCCAGAGGGGAAGAGGGCACACCTGCTGGGAAGGGGGGAGTTGGGGGAGGATTTCCAGAGGAGAGATGTTCTGTGAGATGGGTCGGGAAGGGGGAGCGAGGACGTGGGGTGCTGGGGGGGTGGCCTCCCTCCAGGTGACAGATGCGAGGCTGGAGGAGTCCTTCCAAGGCAGGGAGCAGCGAGGAGGGGAGGGAAGGCAGTGTTCCCAGGCCGCACCTGTTGGCTGGAGTATTGGGATCCTGTGTCCCTGCCAGCCCCCTCCAGTAAGCCCCTCGGGGCCTCCCAGAGAGGAGGAGCCTGCCGTGGCTGTATTTTTAGTTCCCTGTGCCTCCCCAGCTGCTATAAGACACCTCTCCCCGCCCCCCGCCCCGTGCCTGGCCAGAGGCTCCAGGAGGACAGCTGGGGAGAAGGGGAGACGTGGTCAGTACGGTGGCTGCCAGGGCTGGGAGGAGGGCGTGGAGGGCTCCAGTGGGGTCTGGGGTAAGCTAGGGTGTCCCACTGCCGCACTGAGGGCCTCAGGCCGGTTCTGCAGCTCCGGGCCCAGCCGGGCTCTGAGCCTGGCCTGGCGCTGGTCCAGGTGGACAGACCCTGCCAGGGAGGAGCAAGGGGGCAGGGAGCCTGCCCAGGCTCGCCTCCAAAGGGGCGGCTCCAGGAGGAGGAGGAAGGGAACGGTCAAGGTTGAGGGGACCCCTGGCTTTGAAGAGACAAGATGTTCTCATTCCTTCCATCGTTGCCCCCCCTTGGTGGCATCTTAAGGTGTAATCCCCGCTGCCCCATGCACTGTGGGGAGTTGTTGGCGGCTGAAGGGCTAGCAATTCCCAGGTCACCTGGGCTGGATTTGTGTCCCTTGGAAGGGCGGGGGGGCTGGTGCACAGCCACCTGGGGACTCACACCTGTGTGGTGGGTGCTGGAAGCCCCTGCTGGGGAGTCCACCCTGACATGAGCGGTGGGAATCGCCAGACACCGAAGCACAGGACGGTCTTGCCCATCAGACAGGCTCCGGCTTACTTTGTTGGGGGAGGGCATCAGGCACAGCCCTGGGGGTGGTCAGTCTGACAAGGAAAGTCTTAGGTGAGCCTGCAGCCTCCCTCGTTGGAGAGACACGTGGGCCTCGGCGTCCCCGAGGAGCCAGGACAAGAGAGTGAGTGTGACAAGAAGTTCAATATAAAGAAGCCTCTTTCAAGCGGTAGGTAGTGAGCTCACTGTGCCTGGGAGTATTCAAGCAGATGCTTGATGACGATCTTTAGGAAGAATGGCTCCCGGAAGGGGGAACTTGGACAAGATGCCATTGAGGGCCTCTGTTAGCTTCAGGACACCAGGGCCCTGTAATTCAGATCTCTCTCTCTCTCTCTCTCTCCCCCTATGATTCTGGAAGCTAGGACCCACGTTTCCCGAGGGTGCAAGTTGAAGGCTCTGGCATTCTAGAATTCTAGTTCTGGGTCTCAAGACTCCAGATTTGCAGACTTGAGGATGATTCTGCAGTCTCAGATGTTCATAGTCTAAGGCGTCTTTGCTATGAAACAGAAAAAGAAGGGGCAGGTCTGAGCTGGTGGGATCCAGTTTTGCCCCATGGGGTGTCACGCTAACCCACTCCTGTGTGTGTGCATGCGCGTGCATGTGTGCAAGGCTGCAGAAAGTTGTGCGCACAAAGGCAGTGCGGCCTTCCTATTTCACGTGCCTCCAGCCTCTGGCCAATCGAAGGCCGTCACAGGGATAATTATAGCCCCCAAACAGAGCCGGCGGCTCCAGGTAGCCATAGCAACCGTTAGGTAACGCGCTCTGTTGTAGAGATGTGTAAGTACAAACAGAGGCCGGCCCCTTCCTATTAGCTTAAATGGTAAAACTTAAAAGGCCATCGACTTCAAAGCCGCAGGTTCCCGCGTGTGCCAGCTCATGCCGGGCCGGCCAAGGGCGACAGCTTCGCATTAAACACGCTGGCGCTGGTAAGGTGTTGACGAGGTTTTGAATACTCAGGCTGCCCCCAGACAACTCACGGGCTGGAGATGGGAGAAGAGCCGCAGGTGAGAGTTGGGTTGTCAGCTCTGCCGCTTACCAACCTCCAAATCTTTGTTTCCTTCTAGAAAAGTGGGATGATAATCAGCCCTGCACACTCCTGGGCTCCCACCCTGCAAGTGACCCGAAGTGGGGTTGACGCTGCCAGGGTCTAAGCAGACCCTCTCGGAGCCCTCCTTCCTCGGGACCCTGGGCCTGGTGCAGAGTGGGCTCAGCTCCAGGCTGTTGAATGGAATGAATGAATGAATGAATGAATGAATGAATGATGGATGGATGGTGGCCTCCTGAAAATCCTTATGGCTTTTTAGCTACTCATTTTGCTGTTGCATCTTCCACTGTGAAAGTTAGATGAGCTCCTAGAGGTTGCTCGGCTGGCATCCTGGATTGAGACTCCTGGAGGTCGCCTGGCTAGCATCCTGGGTTGAGACTCCTGGAGGTCGCCTGGCTGGCATCCTGGGTTGAGACTGGTGGGTGAATGCTGAGCACATTGTTAGGGATGGGCACCTGACTCTTTGGGTTGTTAGGAACCAGCTGACTCAATAAATACATTGGCTCATTGAAAGGATACACAGGGGTCAGTCAGCCCCTGGCAATCCTCAAGTGGTGATTGGCCAGGCTTTGCCCAGGTCAGCAGGGGGGGGCCCTCTAGACCCAAGGTGGCAGGGAGGGCTCGGTGCTGGTCATGAAACGGACTCTCTCCGCCTCTGCATTTCCTCCTGCCGAGTCAATTCCTGCCCAGCGCCCCTGCTCACGTGTAGAAGAGGGGCTCCGATTGCCATAGCTAATAGACATTAGCTGTGGGACAGAGCCCTGCCCTTGGCTGCCGTAGGCCGGGTGCCAGCGCTGATCCAATCAGCTGAGTCAGGCAGTGAGTTACGTGGAGAACATGACTGCCAAGCCTTCCCCTCAGCAGACGCTGGGGCAGGGCAGTTACTTTTAGAACGAGTTATATATGGAGGGTAGTCCTAGCGGCCACGTCTAATACAGGCCCAGGACGGTCAGCCTGCCTGCTGACTCTTTCTTAGCCTCATTGTCCACAGCTGTGAAACGGGGCGATATTCATGACCTCACAGGGCCATTGTGAAGACCAGAGGTAATCCTGCCCAAGGAGGCACTTTGTAAACGGTAAAAGCCCATGAACATGGGAGAAAGGGCTGTGTCTACCTCCATCATAGCACTAGACAAACTATAATTTTATTTCTCATACTCACCTCCCCAAGGAGAGTGGGAGTTTGTTGAACACAGGGGTACGTTTTATTTGGTTTTGTGTCCTCTGCTTGTAGCACAGTTTCTGACACACAGTAGGTCCTCTGTAACTGTGTGCTGCATGAATGGGTGGATGGATCGATGAAGGGTGGGTAAATGAATGGAGGGGGTCGGTGGGTAGGCGATGGGCGATGAATGGATGGGTGGATGAATGGATGATGGACGGGTGGGTGGATGGATGAGTGGGTAGAAGGATGGAGAGGCGGATCTTGGGCAGATGGATGATGGTGGGTGGAAGGGTGGATGGATGATAATGGATGGATTTAAAGAAGGCCAATCATCTTCACTTGCCTTCCGTGCAAGGCCACCATCGTTTTATTCAGTGAGCATTTACTCAACTCAAACCTGGTACAAGGCACTGTGTGAGGTCCAAGAAATGCGTAGATGAATAAAGCAGAGCCCCTGTCCACTTGAACATCACAGTGAAGTACTCAGGGGCCCGGCTCTCTGGGTTCAAATCCCAGCTCTTCCGCCCACTAGCTGTGTGACTGACAAGCTTCCCCAACTTCCTCTCGGTTACATGGGGAGAATGTCAGTGTGTGTCCTGAGGAGTTACCCAAAGTCAAGTGCTTGGAACAGGGTCTGGCGCCCAGCAGTCTCTGAGTACTGATGGGGGGTCTGAATGGAAACAAAGACACAGCCGCAGTGAGGGAGCCATACAGTAGGACCCCAGGCAGTTAAATGGAAGGAGGAGGCCACGAACTGTGCCTTGAGGGGGTACGTCAAGCGAAACTTCCCCGAGGGAAAACATTTGAGCAAGGTCACGAAGCCGGTTCTCTGGGTGGAGTGAGAAAAATTCAGACTCCAAGAGGTTATGGAATTGCCCGGGTCTGCCAGCTGTGAGCCTAAACCCATCTAGGCTTCCCCACCACTTCTGGCTGGCTGAGGGGCATGCTGGCAAAGGGGGGACAGTGTGCACCAGGAGACTGACAAGGGCCAGGACGGCCCCAGCCAGCCAGGCCCCTGCTGCCCGCATGTAGAAGCATGCCAGTTCCCCTCGCTGGCAGCAGGGAGAGTTGGGTTTCAGGCTGCTGGCATCGGCCTTGGTGGTGCCCTTTGTGTTGGCCTTTGAGAGTCCAGACAGTGGCCCCACCTCCTCCCCACTCTTTCCACACACACAGCCACCCCCACCCCTACGTGGCCTGAGTTGTCCTGCCTCCCCACAATGGCACCTGCTCCGAAATAGCTTCCATGTAAGGGCCAGAGAAAGGAGGAGATTAGACCCCTGTGTGGAGGCGGGGGCCCGGGCAGCGGGGGGCGGGGAGGGAGCAAGCTGTCAAGTGATCTGTGTCAGGCATCGGGAGGGTATAAAACCTCTTTGGGGCCAGGCAGCCTCAAACCCCAGCTGCCGGGACTAGGACACCCAGTTAGCCTATCCTTGCTCTCTGTCTCCTTCAGACTACGCCATGGGTCTCAGCGACGGAGAATGGCAGTTGGTGCTGAACGCCTGGGGAAAGGTGGAGGCCGACATCCCAGGCCATGGGCAAGCCGTCCTCATCAGGTAAAAGGAAGAGATTGCCTTGTCCTATCACCTGCCTCCCCGAGATCAGGGTGTTTGACAGCAAGGTGGAACCATTGCTCGGGGTCGACCAGTTGGCTGCGTTAGCTGAGCTTGTTAACTCACTGCCCACCCTTCCACCCCTGCCCCCCCCCCCCACCCCATTTGGTTCTCCTTTGCTTTTAAATGTCAGGGACTGGAGTCCGAAAAGGAAAGGGGATGCGTCTCACACCTGTGTCTGCAGTTGGGCGAAGCTTGATGCCTTGAACCCACCAAGAGAAATGATAGACAGTTAGCAGCTGCCTCACTTATTAGATGGGGACAGAAAGGACGCAAGCGGGGACGACATCTCATCACAAGGCCATTGAAGTCTGTAGAGTCACAAGGCTAAGCTCTGGCCCTCAAGGTGAGACAGGTAGCTCCAGACCAGGCTTTGCCACTGAGCGGCTGTGTCACCTGCAGGGAGCTGCACAGCCTCTCTGAGCCATGATTTCTTCTCCTACACGGGGATGGGGGAGAGGGGTCCCAACATCTACCTCATAGAGTCAACGTGGGAATGAAATAAGATGACGCGTGCAGGGGCCCAGCACTGTTCCTGGCGTACAGTGAGTTGCAGAGTTCATAACTGCTGCAGACGAAGGCCGGCGAAGGGCCCTTTAAGTGTTATAATTAGGAAACAGGTGATGGAGGCCCATGTGGTGTTTCACTCCGAGTTTGTCTTGAATCTGAGAGCTCAGGGTGGTGTGATCTCCACACCCACCTGGCCTCCTACGGCAAGGGGTTCCCGAGGAAACCAAAGAGAAAAGAATTCCCAGGTCGGGATCCAGGGGTGGCTGGGGGCCTGTGAATGGAACCTCATTTCCCGTTGCCCTGCTCCCCAAACGGGGATCGAGTCTCCTCCACTCCCAGCCCCTCCCTCGAGCGGGGGCAGCCCAAGTCAGACACCTGTGTCAGGCGGCGTGTCCACACCTGGGAGGAAGGGGCTGTGGGGTTGCCACGAGCAAGGGATGGTCCTTCACACTCCAATTCACAGATGAATTCCTCCTTCGTTCTGAGCCAGATCAGGCGCTCCTCTCCCCTCAGACACCCTTGCGCTCTGCCCCGGGACGCACCCACTTCCAGCTCCCACATCGGGGAGAATGGCTGGTCTAAAGCGCACACCCTTGGTGGTTCACGCTTGAGACACGAGGAAGGACAGTCGAGGAAGTTCTGGCTGCTGGGCTGCCACAGGTCCTGTTGGATCGGACAAAAGGCTCCCCCGCAGGTTGACATCGACTCCTCAGCCACCGATTTGCTGTGTGACCTTCAACAGGTCACCACTCCTCCTCTCTGTTTCCTATTGGTGGAGCGAAGGGATTTGCCATGGTCTCCGAGGCCCTTCACGCCCTCTCGAGCTGGCATCCCCCACCTCCATGGGCCTCGCTGCTGCAGGAGAGGAGGCAGGGAAGTCGGGATGCGAGACCTGTTTGCACAGCGGGAGTCTCCAAGGTGGTTCGGGGGGCCACCAGCCCCGAGGCAGGGCCTGGATGTGGAAGGAGAGTCAGGGCGTTGTGTCATCAGGGGAGACATTCTCTTCCTTCCCAGGTGGCTCAGAGATCCTGCCACGGGCCAGGCGCCAGGGACACGACGTGATGCCGAGGCTCGTGGCTCCTTAAGAATCCAGAGAGCCCGGTGCCCTATCACATCCTAGGCTGCGGGACACACAGAGACCATGCCAGCTGGTTCTGCTCCCTCGATGTTGGGGGAGGGGGAGGGGCAGGGAGAGGATGCTGGCTCCCAGGCCTGCCGGTGCCCCGGTGTGACCTGGCCACTTGGTCCTGCCCCAGAGATGCACCTGGAAGGTCACGTCTCTGACGCCTCTGGTTACCAGAGGAAAGCTCGGTTCAGCCGGGCCTGTTGCTCCAACGCTGAGGGCTCTCGTGGTCATGAAGGTCTAGAGCATGGGGGGGGGGGGCATCGGAGGGTCTGGTTCCGGAAGCGAGGGCTCAGGAGGGAGGCGGCTGCTGAGTGGGCCCCGGGCCCCTGCCTGGCCTTCTCTTGCCCGAAGTCTTCCTGCTTTATGTATTTTTTTCACTCGTGCAAAGGATCTCGAGGTCATGGAAAGATGGAAAATCACTGTTGCTGGCCAGTAACTCTCGTAGTACAGAGAGGAACCGGCCTGAGAGTCTGTTGGCGGTGGCAGCTGTAGACAGAACCCAAATTCCTGGCCCCGACAGTTACCCTGCTGCTGTGGGGCAGGGTGAGGGGCCACGATGGAGGTGATGACGAGACGAGGGTGGCGATGTGACGGCGGTGATGGTGGTGGTAGAAATGAGGATGGTGACTGTTTGCACAGTACACACTGATTGCCAGGCCCTGTGTTAAGTGCTTCCCAGATACTCACTCACAACATCTTTATGAGGTTGAAATGATGATCGTCATCAGGTTTATCAGAGAGGTTAAGTAACTTGCCCAAAGGCACACAGCTGGAATTCAACCCCAGGCAGCGTGGACTCGGCGCACCTGCTCTCACTGCTGTGCGATACTGGCCCGAGGTCCCAGCCCATTCCCACTCTGGTTCTTCGGTGCCGGGGCAGAGAGGAATCCTGCAGGTCCACGGGATCCTGGGTCCCCGGTGGGAGTCTGTCTGGCGTCCGTTCAGCGGACACCGGAACTGGCTTCCTTTCTCTCTGACCTGCCTGCGGACTGTGGCCAACCAGGCAGGTTGGAGATGGACCCGGAGGCGAAAACCACAAGGCCAGGGGCGCTGCTGAAATTCAAGGGAAAACGCAGCCCCCCGTTCCCACAGACAAGGTGCTTCAGCAGCTCATTTTGCTGCTATCAGGCAAGTCCGGGTCTGGCCTCTGCGGCTGTGCCAGGGCTGCTCCGCTGCGGGCACTGACAGCTGTGGGCACTCATTAGACAAACTCTCTGTGAGAAACGGATCCGGACTCCCTTGGTGCCAGCTGTGCTCAGAGCAGAGGCTGAGGCGGGGTCCAGCCTTAGAATATGGAGCCTGAGAAATCAGATGGCTGAGCAAGACCCAGAGAGGTTGAGTGGCTTCTTCAAGGTCACACGGCACATCGGAGACAGCTGGGGCCAGAGCTCAGCTTCCGAATCCTCAGTCCCATCTTCCTTCCCCCAGACACCTGGGGACTCCCACAATGTCTGAGGTCCCTGTGGGTCCCAGGTCCTTGGGCCCGTTCTGCCCATGTCTCCTCCCCATGTCCCCCCCGAAGGGCCCCGCCTGGGGGTGCCAGGCCTCACTCCTGTCAGCAGGAGATCCAGCATCATTGTCACCAGATATGATAGCCAAGAGCATGGACCCTCGGGCGGAAGGTGCCGGAGAGGAGCTGTCAGTGACACTCCAGGCTTGGCCAGGGCCCCGGGGTGAGGTGGTGACACTGAGCCGGGCTGGAGGGGAGGGAGGGGGGCTGCTCCTGGGGAAGGGAGGGTCCCTGTCAGTGCCGTGTGGAGCGTGCTTGTGAGTGCACGCGTGTGCGTGCATGTGAGCACAGGCGTGTGCGGGGAGATACTTAGACTAACTGGCGTGTGTCCACAGTTGGGTTTAAGGGTGTTGTGGAGTCTGGAAGCTACAGAGGAGGAACCATTTGAGGAACCAAAGCCACGAGGTAGGAGGAGAGGGAGCAGGCAGACGGGGTTTCTCCTCCACACATTTCAGGGGCACCCGAGGGAGAGAGTGCCGATTATGGAGCCACCCAAGGTTGAGCTCAAGTCTGGGTTCTGCCACCGACTGGCCGAGTGACCCTGGGCTGGTCCCTGCCGCTGTGGCCTTCTGTAGCCCTGGAATGAAGTGGGGAAAGTCCCCCACCCAGGGCCCATACGAAGCCCTTTAACCACCACCAGCCTTTTCGCAGCAGGAAAGACAGGTCCAAAGCTGGAGGCGCCTGCTCAGGGTCCCAGGCAGGGTCCCCCTGTGCCCAGCTCGCTGGGTCCCTGGCAGGAGCAAGGACCTGGTCTTTGGCGGGTGGCTCCCACCAGGGCCTGTCACCATCTGTACCGTAAGGGGCATCGGAGGTGCAGGGAATCAGGGTTTGGGCTCAAAATAAGAGCTTTCTGAGCCCGTGAGCTGCTCTGAGTGGAATGGGTCTCACGGGGAGTGAGCCTCCCATTGCTGGAGGTATGTAAGCAGCGCAAGGAGGTGGTCGCCAGCCTGGACTACATTTTGAGTCACTCAGCCCTGCCTTCCGTCTGACTCTGCTGCACACCAGCCCTGGAATATGGGACAAGGACTTCACACCTCAGAGCCTGTTTCCTCACCTGTGAAGGGGGGTTACTGTGATCCCAAGGGCAGGGCAGGTGGCCCCGCCTCTGTCCGCCTTTGATGCTACTCTGACCTCTGGGAGGAGGCCAGACTGCAATGCAGGGACCTTTTCCTGCCTCTCACAATGAACAGGGAGGGGAGGAAGGCATGAGAAAAGGCAAGCATTTCTACGACACTCAGCACATGTGACCTCACTTGATTCCACTGCACTTCCCTAGGCAGGGCCCAGTTATTCCCGTTCCCCGGATGAGGAAGCTGAGGCACAGAGAGGTGAAGTGACTTGCCCAAGGTCCCACAGCGGGGAGTCGGGAGAGTCCGGATTTGAGCTCAAGTCTGGCCGCCTCCACACCCCACCGCATGCTCCCAAGTCTGACTCCCGCCCTCCTTGCTCCCACAGCCTCTTTAAGGGCCACCCCGAGACCCTGGAGAAGTTCGAAAAGTTCAAGAACCTGAAGTCGGAGGATGAGATGAAGGCCTCCGAGGACCTGAAGAAGCACGGCACCACCGTCCTCACGGCCCTGGGCGGCATCCTCAAGAAGAAGGGGCAGCACGAGGCGGAGCTGAAGCCGCTGGCCCAGTCCCACGCCACCAAGCACAAGATCCCGGTCAAGTACCTGGAGGTGCGGAGCGGGGCAGGGGCTGGGGGAGGGGATGGAGGGAGGGACCTCAAAGGGGTGAGATTTGGGTTCAAGTCTCAGCTCAGCCGCTAACTTGCTGGGTGACCTGTGCCACTGCCCTTTGTGCTCTGGTTTCCTCACCTGTAAGGTGGGCTGTCACCCACTTGGCCTCCCTCCTGGGGTCGTTGGGATTGTACATATTTCTCTCCCAAGTCAGTATGTCGTTCCCCGGGAAGCAGGCGTCTCTAGGGAGCTCGGGGACAAAGAGCCGAATGGATGGTGCAGCCCCTGGGGGCTGGAACGCAGGCAGGCTGGTGCGCAATGAGGATAAGGATAATGGTGATAGGATTGGCCTGGATCACCTCGTGGAATTCTCACAATCACACCCGAAGGTCAGGAATCGTTTTCCGAGTTTCTTGTCCTCGCACACACACGCAGTTCAGAGGCAGGGCGTCGGAGCTGGTACGGAAGCCCCGGGAACAGAGGCTCTTTCTGTTCTGCCTCTCCAGTGACTCATCGTCCAAGGCGGCTGCTAGAGCTCCAGCCGTCGAGTCCAGCTTCCCAACAGGAAGCAGGAGGAAGGGAGGAGGGCTCTGGTTGTGTACACTTCGTTGGCCAGCCGTTAGTTATGAGACCACACCTGTCTCCGCGGAAAACGGGAGAGTGTAGTCTGTTGCCACCCCAAATACAATTAGAAAATGGACACTGGGCGGGCAATCAGCTGCCCCAGGCAGGTACCTTTTCCTTATCCCCATTTTACAGATTTGGAAACTGGGGGCTCAGAGAGGTTAAGCAGATTGCCCAGGGTTGAACAGCTTATAAGCCAGGAGGTTTGGGCTTGATCCGGGGTACTCTGGAACCCACGGTCTTGATCCCTGTGACACAATATCCCCCACCAACAACCAGCCGCACCAACAACTAGCACCTCATGTCCCTGCACCCCTACGGGCCCCCCACCACCCAATCACACACCAACCGTCCTGCCTTGCCCACTGAGCATCACAGACGTGAGGCGTGAGCATCGCTGCCTTTGAGATGAGCTCACACTGCGCTCCCCGCCCTCCCCATCTTCTCCTGCCAAATCCCTGTCCATCTTGCAGCGCTCAGCTCCGAAGCCGCCGCCTTTGCGCCAGGCAGTCAGCTGCTCCCTCCGCCAGGCCTCCCCCAGCAAAGGCGCTTGGTCCTCCTCCTGTCACGTCACCTGCCGGCCGTGTTGTAATTTATCTCTTTACCCAGCTGTCTTCTGGCCGGGATTGCACTCCTCAAGGACAGACCCGGGCTGTCTCTCCCATTGCTGAGCCCCTGTGGCCTGTGGCGGGCTCACCGTGCAACGGGATGACCCATCCCCTCTCCAGGGACAAGGACACTGAGGCTGAGAGAGAAACCCATGTAGCAGGTTGGCACCTCCAGCTAGCAGACTGGAGCCCAGGTCTATGCCCACAAGCGCCATTTACGATAAACAGTTAACAACGAGCCCCATGAATGCTCTCCCCGTCGCTGAACTCTTGCTGCTTCTCACCTGGGAGGGAGGGGCCGCTGTCTTTCCTCACCGGTCCGCTGCCCCATCCCACAGCTTCCCAGGCGTGAGTGGGGAGCCTGATGGAGTCCTCGGAGCCCTCACACGTTCAAGCTGCACCCGCAGCCACATTCATTTTGTTGCATTTATAACGTTAAAGGTGAACTTGACACATGTCCTCAAGGCTCAAAGGCAGGTGTTTTCTGGGTGTGGATACTTGCTCTTCTTCTTCTTCTTTTTTAAAAAATATTTTATTGATTTTTTACAGAGAGGAAGGGAGAGGGACAGAGAGCTAGAAACATCGATGAGAGAGAAACATTGATCAGCTGCCTCCTGCACACCCCCTACTGGGGATGCGCCCGCAACCAAGGTACATGCCCTTGACCGGAATTGAATCCAGGACCTTTCAGTCCTCAGGCCGACGCTCTATCCACTGAGCCAAACCGGTTAGGGCGATACTTGCTCTTCTTGAGGCCTCTGTCAGTGCACTGTCCCCCCCAACCCCCCTGGCCCCCGCCAATCCCCGCCCCTGCTTTCAGCCACTTGCACCCCCGGGTGCCCTGAGAAAATGGGAAAACCCGACCTCGGTGCAGCCCCTAGCTCCCTCCCTGGCTCCACAGCCCCCTGGGTGCAAGCTTCAGCCCAGCCCTCGGTCTGGCCACTGCCCTGACCGGGACTCTGTACACGGCCCCGCCTGGCTCCCTGGCAGCGTGTGGCTGGCATCAGATTGTGATTAGCTGCTGCAAAGGTGCAGGAGCTTTTTCCATCCATGAGACCTTCCAGCCCTGAGGCAGCCTGTGCTGTAGGTTCCCTGCCTCTGTATTCCCGGCAGGGACACTGCGGTGACGGTGAGGCCAATGGCTGAGCTGCAGGCCTGGTCCCTGTCCGCCTCTCTCTCTCTCCTTCCCTGGATGTTTGAGCCGCAATGCTGTGTTCAGCACAGAAAATGTGTTGCTCTGTACCCTACCCCCTCCACCCCCTGCGCCCCCAATAGACTATTTAAAGCAATGACCACATTAAGCCATTAATGAAAACATTAAATACACGAAAATGCAGATGGTTTCTTCCTCGATTTCCTGATTGCAGAATGCTGGATAAAATCACAGACCATGAGCATCCCCCACCCCCACCCCCACCTCCACCCCGGGAGTGGCCATGCCCTGAGCTCTCACAGCTCTGAGGTTGGGTCCTCACCCTGAGCACCAGCTGAGGCTAGTGGGTGAGCCGGCCCACCTGGCTACAGGACCTTGGCATGGGGCTTAACCTTTCCTCTTCTATATCAAGATGAGCCTCGTTTCCCCATCCGCCCCTGTCGTGGGTCTTGGGGATCAGAGGAGTTAGTCTATGGAGACCACTCAGAAGTGCTCAGTGTATAGTAGGTGCTGGACAAGTGGCCCCAAGGAGAGGGATGGGCTGGGTCTGGTTCCCGCCCCCTCCTGGCTGGCCCAGCCAGTGACCTGCCCCTCTCGCCTCCCCCTCCCCCTGCAGTTCATCTCGGACTCCATCATCGAGGTTCTGCAGAGCAAGCTCGGCGGGGACTTTGGGGCGGACGCCCAGGGCGCCATGAAGAAGGCTCTGGAGCTCTTCCGGAATGACATCGCCGCCAAGTACAAGGAGCTGGGGTTCCAGGGCTAAGCCCCCCGAAACCCCAGCCCACCCACCCCCCGGGCTCAGGCTGCAGGGCAGGGTGGGGACTGGATCTCACATAGTTGTGTGTAGAGTTTGCTTCTGCTTCTGTTTTGTGTCTGAGCGGTGGGTGGGAGAGGTGGGGGGGCTGGGCGTGGGGTGGGCCAGGCGGGGCTCCTCATGGTGAGGGGCATCGCCGTGGGAACAGGGGGAAGCGTGGCGCCTGCTCGCTGGGGCCTGCAGAGTTTGGGTTGTACTTATCGATCCTCTCACTTAAATCCCAACCCAGTTCCCTCCAACCTCCAAACTGACCCAACACCTGCACCCTCACTTTCAACCCCAAATCTACATGCCCCAGCCACGGTCCCCCTCTGGTGCATGACCCGGCCCCGAGACAGCGGGATGTTCCTGGCAATGAGGAGGAGGTCTGGGCCGGGTGGGACAGCCACACCCAGCCCCGGAGAGGCGCGGGGCGCCCGGGACAGCCCTGTGCCCTCTCAGCTGATGGGGTGACTCACCTGGTTTAATAAAAGACTCTGTTAAACCACAGCCTCCGCCCGGAGTTTTCATCCCTCGAGCTTCCAGGGAGGCGGGGTGGGAAGGCAGACAGTGGGACTCAGTGTGCGGAGCCCAGCGGGGAGAAGAGGAGGGTGAGGGGGAGGCGTGGAGGGCGGGGGAGCCGGTCGGTCGGGGAACTGCTTCCCATGGGCCACTCTCCAGCGGCAGGGACAATGCTGGGCTCAGGGAATGGAGCCTCGTCTGGTGGGGAAAGTGGGATGCTCAGCAGACCTTTGTCACTGGGGGTGCTCGGCGCCAGGACCAGGGGTACAGAACCAGGGGAGGTGGCAGGTCAGAATAACGGAAGCAACAGACCAAGGACGCAGCTCGTAAGTGGCAGCACTGGGCTCAAGCGGTGGCCTGGGAGGCAGGGGGACTCCAGCGAGGGAGACAGCTCGGCGGCCAGCCCGTGACAAGTGCTGACCTCTGGCCACAGAGGAAGGACAGACACGGGGGAACAGCTTACACACACGAGCCAAGAGACAAAATCCATATCTACCAAGGCCAAGTGCTCGGGCGGAACCCGTGAGTCTGACCTCAAGGACCCAGAATAAAACTCTGGCATGTGCCCGCGGCAGCCGGGAAGCCGGTTGGAGAGGAGGCCGCGGGCAGGGGCGTGGGCAAGGGCCTGGTGGTCTGGGTCCCTCTGGGCGCTTGAGGGCCTTGAATAGCGTCCAAGATTCAAAGCACCAACTCTGGGAGGCCCCATCAATTTCAGGGGCTCT
>PVJC01017830.1:0-21942 GCA_004026665.1 Murina feae
GCTAAAAGAGTTCATCACCACCCAACCAGTATTATATGAAATGCTGAAAGGTATCCTTTGAGAATAGAATAGAATCAGAGGCATAGAAAGGGAGTGGACTGACAATTTTCAGGGGTTAAGGGTGTTGGGGATGCGTGAAGAGACTGGACAATAATTGTACACCTATGGATGAGGACAATGGGGGGGGCAAGGTCAGAGGATGGGGTGGGAATTGGGAGGAGGGGAGCTATGGGGGAAAAAAGAGGAACAACTGTAATAATCTGAACAATAAAGATAAATTAAAAAGAAAAAAAAAAAAAAAGCTAAAAAAAAAAAAAAAAAGGTTGCTGGTTTGATTCTGGGTGGGGGCACATGCTCTGGTTGTAGGCTTGATCTCCCATAGGGGGCATGCAGGAGGCAACTGATCAATATTTATCTCACATTGATGTTCATCTCTCACATTGATGTTTCTCTCTCCCTCTCACTTCCTCTCTTTCTAAAATAAAAACAAATTTTTTTTTTAAAGTCTAGGAGTAGCCCTCATTGGTTTGGCTCAGTGGATAGAGCGTCAGCCTGCGGACTGAAGGGTTCTGGGTTTGATTCCAGTCAAGGGCATATGCCCAGGTTGTGGGTTTGATTTCCAGTAGCAGGGATGTGCAGGAGGCAGCTAATCAATGATTCTCTCTCATCATTGATGTTTCTTTTTCTTTTCTTTTTTAAAAAATATTTTATTGATTTTTTTACAGAAAGGAAGGGAGAGGGATAGAGAGCTAGAAACATCGATGAGAGAGAAACATCGATCAGCTGCCTCCTGCGCACCCCCTACTGGGGATGTGCCTGCAACCAAGGTACATGCCCTTGACCAGAATCGAACCTGGCACCTTTCAGTCCGCAGGCCAATGCTCTATTCACTGAGCCAAACCAGTTAGGGCTCATCATTGATGTTTCTATCTCTCTCCTTCTCCCTCCTCTCTGAAATCAATAAAAAAATATTTTTTAAAAAAGTTCAGGAGTAGAGCAAAATTAATGCAATTGCTTTAAAAAACACTAGGTTCCCTTTCCTCCCTGCCTTCTAAAATTCTTTCTTCTGAAGAAAGTATCTGTAGTGACTGAAGTCTATGGTGCAAGTTTCTAAATCTAGGTCCTTTTTAAAAAAAATTTTATTGATTTTTTACAGAGAGGAAGGGAAAGGGATAGAGAGTTAGAAACATTGATCAGCTGCCTCCTGCACACCTTCTACTGGTGATGTGCCCGCAACCAGGGTACATGCCCTTGACCGGAATCGAACCTGGGACCCTGCAGTCCACAGGCTGACGCTCTATCCACTGAGCCAAACCAGTTAGGGCATCTAGGTCCTTTTAAACAAAGTAGTGTGAGTAGTGAAATGGGGACCTGCTACAATAAGAAAAAATAGAGGCAACTGCTGAATTCTGTGGTACTGGAAACATTCAATGATTTATTAATAATAATAGATATGACAAATTGAACTAGCATCACAGTAAGCATTTTATGTATGTTATCTAATTTCCTTGTCTATTACTAGACCTAGTCATCTACTATCATCCATATATTTCAGGTTCAGGGAAGTAAAGTTATGCTCAAGGATACACAGCTCTGGGACCCAGCTCTGACTGGTTACAAGGATTTAATCACTAAGTTTCCTGCATGGATATCAAAGAAGGCCTATAAGTACTTCAGGAAGATAGGCAATGTATATACAACCAAGGCTCATCTAGGGGAAGCTCTTGCTATGTGGCCTCTGCTACCAATCAGCCAAGGAAATGACAAAAATAAAACAAAATAAAGCTGCCAGTTGTAAGACAGGTAAAAGGTGGCCATATCTGAGTGAGCCCAAGGGTGATCTCTGAGGATAACACTTGAAGATGATACTGAAGGGTGATACTTGAGCAAACACACGGGTGATACCTGAGTTAGTATGACACCTGAGAGACAGTGAAAGTGTGACATCTGAGTTTGCAAGTGCTGTTGTTTCGAGTCAATAAATGTTTATGAGGGTAACTGTGTCAGATATTCATAATTTATACCAACTTTCCATTTTGATCTCAGCTGGGCTTCCTTCTTGCACAACTTCGTATGTACTCCCGATGGAGTGTATCAATGGCAATAATAGGTTGACTAACAAGAAACTTATTTCTGCTTTTCTTAGGAAATATACCATAGGATAGAGCAGTGCCATATACTCTTCCAGGGTGAAGAGTGTGATTCGACACCATAGCAAAGGAAAGGGGACTTCCTCTTGATGTTTTCTCCTTTCCCACTGAATTGGTCTAATCTCCAGGGACAAACACAACATGAGGACCAAATCTCCGGGAACTCCAGGGCAAAAGAACAAATGGCTGGGGAAAGTGGGGCCAAGGGAACAGGTATATGAGAAACAATTTCCTTAGGACTCCGCAGTGGAGAGGGTTCTGGACAGGTAAGAATGGTCACAGTCTCAGGGGAGCCTGTTCAACACATCCTACACACTTTTGTTCTGTGTCTGCCTTTGCAATCCAAGGGGCTCTTGGCTCTTAGGTGGCCCTCTAAAACAGCCACACTCAGATGCTAGCCTGAGATTTTAGATCCCAGGACTCAGAAATTTAATAATCACACAAGTTTGAGGCCTCATCCCTTAAACAAATTTGCCTATTTGTCCCGGGAAAAAGAAACTATTAGAAAAAGACATATTATTGGCAGGCCACCCTCCCATTTCATGCATCCAAATCTGTGGCGGGGTATAGTGTAAGCTGTTCTAAAGGTGAATATTGCCAAGTACCCAGTCTGTCCTTCCAGCCTTCTCCTTGACTCTAAACCAAGCTTGTTGGATATATTAGAAGACAACTATGATGGCTGCACATTAGAATCATCTAGGGAACTTTTTTTAAAATATATTTTTATTGATTTCAGAGAGGAAGGGAAAGGAAGAGAGAGATAGAAACATCAATGATGAGAGGGAACCATTGATTGGCTGCCTTCTGCACGGTGGACCAAGCCTACAACCCAGGCATTTGCCCTTGACCAGAATTGACCCCAGGACCCTTTAATCTACAGGCCAATGCTCCCAGGTTCGATTCCGATTAAAGGCACATGCCTGGTTGCAGGCTCAATCCCCAGTAGGAGGTGTGCAGGAGGCAGCCAATCAATGATTATTTCTCATCATTAACATTTCTATCTCTCTCTCCCTCTCCCTTCCTCTCAGAAATCAATCCTATATAATAAAAGGCTAATATATAAATTGACTGAATGGCAGAATGACCAGTTGCTATGATGCGCACTGACTACCAGGGGGCAGATGCTCAATGCAGGAGCTGCCCCTTGGTGGTCAGTGCACTCCCACAGGGGGAGCGCTGCTCAGCCAGAAGCCGGGCTCACAGCTGGAGAGTGCAGAAGCAGTGGCGGAAGCCTCTCCCGCCTTCATGGCAGCGCTAAGGAGCAGTGAGCCGAACAGTAATGAGCAAGGGGTCCTGGATTGTGAGAGGGTGCAGGCTGGGCTGACGGACCGCCCCCCCCCTCCAGTGCACAAATTTTGTGCACTGGGCCTCTAGTATCTTAATAAGAAAATTATATTAAAAAGCCACTGAAGCATACACTTTAAAAGGTGAGTTTTATGGTATGTGAATTATATTTCAATTTAAAATACTAATACTCACATCTGGGCCTCACCTTTGAGAAATTCCGATCTAACTGGCCTCACATGGACTCAAGCAAAATTAAAAGACATTATGTAACTAGAAAGGCAAGCTACAGAACAAGACAACATGCTTATGACATACAACACTGACAAAAGACTCATATCCAGAATATACAAATCAGTAAAAGACAGACAACTCAAAAATGAGGAAAAAAATCTGTACTGCATTCCCAAAAGAAATTAAAAAGATAAGTTAAAAAATAGTAAAAGCTCTTCAATTTCCTTCTTAATCAGTGAAATGCAAATTAAACATATAATTAAACATTTTCAAACAGGCAAAAATTCAAAAATCAAAGTGTTGGTGAGGATGAAGAGCAATGGGTTTGCTCATATAATGCTGTGGGAGTGTGTACTCTGTGTTGGAAAGCAATTGGCATCATGTAGTGAAGTGGAAGATGTGCATTTCACAACATAACCTAGAGCACTCACATGCTGAAATACATGTATAAGAACACTGATAGACTCAGTGCTCAGAAGAGACCCAGGTAGAAACAACCCAATTACTCATTAACAGTGGAATGGTTAAATAGATTATGCTACATTCATATGATGGAGTTCTAACTGCAAAAAAAAAAAAACAAAGAACTACAACCATATGCAAAAACATAGATGGACCTCAAAGCATAATGTTGAGCAAAAGAAGCAAGACACAAAAGAATACATACAGTGTGATTTTATTCATACAAATTTAAAAAACAGGTGAAAACTAAGTTTATCTATGAATAATAGTTGGTAAAACTAACAAAGAACAAGGAAGTGATTAGCATAAAAGTTAGGAACACAGGAGAGTATGATTGGGTTCTTATGGGTGCTGCAATGTTCTATTTCTTAATGTGAGTAGTTGATTATGAAGGCACTTGTTTCTTTATACTGTACACATATAGGTTGTACGCACTTTTCTGTATAGTGCTTTTTTCCTCAATAAAAAAGGTTAAACAATTTTTCTTAAGTAAGGGAAAAAAAACACCCTGATGATCTAATGTAACGCCAATTTGAGGACTACTTCCTTAAAGGAAGATTCACCAGAAATACATGTACATAAGTTAATAAAATTCCAGAATAGGAAAAAAACCCTAAATATTCTAAACTATTAACAGTGGATATGTCAGTGGAGAAAGTACAGTAAGTTAAAGGAAACTTTATTTTTCTATTTTATATATTTTTTAATGTTCAGATGTAATAATGAGCAAGTGTTACTTTGGTTATAATAAAAGGATAACTTTTAATAAAGGATTTTAAAATACCTTTGGAAAAGGCAATGGAAGGGATATTTTCATTGTACCTTTTGAATTCTGTGAAAGTATTACCTATTAAAATTTTTATTTAAAATAAGAATATTTCTCTCTAGCAGCTTTTCCCAGTGCCCATTACCAGAAAAATACTCTTCAGCAGCCTTTGAAACTGGCCTCTCATGCATTAGGTTCTCTCACCTGCCCTACCCCTCATTACCATGGCTTTGAGACAACCAACTTAAAGAAAGAAGCAATCCTCTAAGAGGAGGACTCACGTTTTATAAATGTGAAGTGGTGTGCTTGCCACTGCCATTTTCCTAACTAAATCTGAGTCCATCATACTTGCTAGATAGCAACTGAATTCTTCCCCTGCACTCAGCTGCTACAGTGGTGTCGTAGAGAGGGCGGGGGAGTTACCTCCAAGAGGAGCTCCACACTGTCCACCTGAAGCTCTCGCAGTCCCACGATCTGCACCACATGCTTGCTATCTTCTCTTGCGAAGAGCCTGCATAGGAAGAACATGTTATTCCTGAACATATTCCCAGCCCTGTGCCCTGAGCTCACCCCAGAAAGGTTCCAAATGGACAGCCTAAAATATACTGCTTGATTTTTAAATCCTATAAACAAAATTCTACCACTTTTTATGCAAGGGTATAAAAACAATTTGTCCTCTATTTTTAAGAGTTAATTTAAAGCTCCTTAAACTCTGGTTTCTAGTTTAAGAGGTGGACTGAACATATATACTTTTATCTACATTTATCAAAGCCCGACTACCAGTATAGAAATATATTTTATTAAAAAAACAATAACAGAACAAATTTAAAAAGCTCTAAACAAACAAGAAAGGGTGTCATCAGTGGACCAGGACATTTCAGAAGTCCCAGAATGGGAGGAAACAAAGAGATATTAGCCAATTAACCAGAGATACAAAAACAAACAAACAAAAAATACACACACACAAAAACCCCACAGCACAAGACACTTGCAGAGTAAGTCTAGGTGAGCCCAGAGAAGCTTAAACCCAGGACTAAGCATATTCCCATCCCCTTGGCTATAATCAAAGGATGCAAATACACAGGGCAATATACCTGGGCCATTCATTAAAGAATCACACAATGGTTGAATAATCTGTCCCTTCACACAAACAAATGAACCACATACACAGCCCAACAGCAGCTTTTATTCTCAGGCCAACTATTGTTTAGAGGAAGTGGCCATTCTGCCTGGAAAGAGCTCCTAATAAGGTTGCTGGGACTTGGGAGAGAAGCTGTGATTAAGCTACCTTGAAGCTTTAAAACCAAAACAAAGAGGGCATAAAAGAAAGGCAACTCTTTATCAAAGCAGCCCTAGAGTAGCACCCTCCTTAATTTGGCACAACTGAACCACCAAAATCTATGTATTTTCTGATTGTGGCATACCTGTCCCTTTGTGTTGGAAGAGTCCACAGGACCATGGCTTGCCTAAACCCACTCAGTGGCCTCTTTGGTTATGCTACTCAATACTCTAGTGCCCCTCTACAATGGGAGCTGGCCCTATGGTGCCTTCCCTACTGAACTGGAGCAGCTCCTCCACCTCCCCTCCCATCCAGTACTCGCCTGGAGCACACAGAACTTTCATGTCCTTCTGGAAACCTCTTCACTTGGTGTCGCTACTCTACTCCCAACATGTCTCATGTCTGGTTAATTTTGTTATGGCAAACTTTTATCCCTTCATCTCCCCTACTTCTTTTATCCCTCTTTTTTCCCCAGTAGATACCTTCACAACTTTGTTGCCTCCTACTCAGTCATCTGTTTCAACATAAATAAAATTTTAGGCCATAAAAATACAATAGAGATTTAAAATCAGAGTTACTGAATACATTTCTAAATTACTATTATGTTGCAAGGGCAACAGTTTAAGCTTTATGAGTTAAAAATCTAATGTGAAGGAAAGAGATTTTCTTTTCTTTTTACTGACTTAGGAGAACTATCACGAAGCTTATCCTAAGATTATTCAGGAGGAAAAACAAGAGAAAGTGGAAAACATTATAGTTCTCCTACTGTATTAATAGGTCAAAAGAATAAAAAGGGATTTACATATATGTTGATTTCCTAACCTCCTGAAATTAGATCTTTTTCATACACCAAAATAAAAGGGATAACCTTTGGGTAAATATTAGGATATCAATCACTTTAAAAAATACTAATGAGCCCTAACCGGTTTGGCTCAGTGGATAGAATGTTGGCCTGTGGACTGAAGGGTCCCGGGTTCGATTCCAGTCAAGGGCATGTGCCTTGGTTGCTGGCACATCCCCGGTGGGAGGTGTGCAGGATCATCGATGTTTCTCTCTCATCGATGTTTCTAGCTTTCTATCCCTATCCCTTCCTCTCTGTAAAAAATCTATAAAATATATTTTTAAAAAGTACTAATGAAAGGCTAATTAACATCTTTCTCTAGCTAAACTGACAGTTTAAAAAATATGTATCCGATTCAGGAGACTCTCATTTCATGAAAGGGCATGAATGTACCAAACACTGTCATTAAATACCATGCTTCAGTGGACTCTGGCTGAAAACAATAGTGAACAGATTCACAGTTTCCCACTCATACCCAGTACCTTTTTCTTCTATTCAGGAGATCATAAAGCTGGCCGCAGTAAATCTCATAGAAGCTGATCCACACAAAGAGGTGCCTTCTTGGCTGGGGCACCTCTAGCTGCCTGAAGATGTCTTTCGCAGCCAAAGCATACAGTCCTGGGTTCTGATGAGTTCCTATCATGGTGTAGGTCTTTCCAGCACCTGTCTGTCCATATGCAAAGCAAGTGGCATTGCCTCTGAGGGGAGAATAATTTGTATTACTAATATATGAGAGAAATACTGATCTACCCATAGATTTTTAATGACAAAAGTCAGCTTGAAAAAGAATATCTGGCAAAATTCTGCTATAAACATACAATCCTTTAAAGAGAGGAGGGCTTTACATGATAAAAACACAGGAAGAGGAAAAACAATTTTCAAAGCAGCACATGAGCTTTCTGACAGGAATTTTTTATGGAACTGGTAAGACCACAGGACAACTCTGGAAGATAAGGAAATAAGAACTCCTGCTAGATGCTTTAGAACAGCAAACGGTGGTCTGCGGACCACTGGTGGTCCGTGAGGTCCGAAAGGTTGGCGAACGCTGTTTTAGAGGATCCCAGAGAACATAATTTTGTGTTAATCTGAAAAGATAAGTTTGGTGAAAAAATAAGATAATCAAATTGATAAATAATAGATTGTATGATCAATATGATGGTAGTGACCATTCATATGAATATTAAAAATGTTTAGGCAGAGGTGAAGTCAATATAAGCAAAATATTTGAGGAAAAACTCAAAGTTTTCACTTTTAGCAATAAATTGCTGGGTTACTTGATTTCTAAGATCCTTCTTACTCTGATGTCCTGTGATTCTAAGTGAGAATCACTGTCCTTGCATGTGGAAAGATGCGTGTATACACTCTGTTTGAGTGTAAAGAACTACAGAATAAGAGGTGGAAAGGATAGTTAAAAGACCACCCGCCAATCATAGTATATTTTAAGAGGAGTTGGAGGCTAAGATTACCTGAGTATTGTGGGATCAAACTATGTAGTACTAGATCACTTTGAGATCTGTACCATGCGCAACTCTTATTTTTTATTGGTAATATCACAAACATTCAAATTCTAACTTATTTTAAAAATGTACTCTCTCAAACAGATTTGGTACATAAAAAACTGAACCTGAAAGATATTTTCCTTTTTGAGCTTACTCATACAAATAATTATAAAAAAATTTAATGACTTCTACAAAACAATAATAAAAAGACAATAAAAATAAACAAATGAAGATATATAAATGACCAATAAGCATATGAAAAGACGCTTAATATTTTTAGGCAACAGAGATCTTAAAATTAAAAACACAATACAATACATACAGTTCCATACCAATTAGATTGGCTAAATTAAAAAAGGCTGACAATGGCAAATATGGTGAGAATACAGAACTACAATTCTCATATATTGCTGCTGGGACTATAAAGTAATGCATGGAAAACCGTTTGACTTTTTTTTAATTAAAAAAATATTTTTATTGATTTCAGAGAGGAAGAGAGAGGGAGAGACAGAAACATCAATGATGAGAGAGAAACATCGACTGGCTGCCTCCTCCTGGGGTTGAGTATGAAACCCAGGCATGTGCTCTGACAGGGATTCAAACCGTGACCTCCTGGTTCATGTGTTAATGTTCAACCACTGAACCACATCAGCTGGTCCTGTTTGACCTTTTTAAACACACCTACCCTATGACCCAATAATTCCATTTCTAGATTTTATCCAAGATAAATGAAAACATGTCTACAAAAAGACTTGTATAAAAATGTCTATACAGCTTTATTCATAATAGTAAAAAAAAAAAAAAATGGAAACAACCCAACAGGAAAATGAATAAGCAAATTATGGTATATTCATAGAAGAAAATATTACCCAGCAGTAAAAACAATGGGTACATGTAACAAGATGTACTAATACAAAAAATACATCACATCAAAATAAACCAGGCATAAATTTCTATTTCTATGACATTCTAGAACTAGAAAAACTATTTTCTAGTGACAGAAAGCAGGTCCGAGATTATATAAGACCTGAAGATGATGGTGTGGAATTAACTAAAAGGGACACAAGAAAACTTTCTGGGGTGGTGGAAATGTTCTGTATCTTGTTCCAGGTATTGGTTAGTTGGATGTATACAACTATCAAAACTCATCAAACCATGAATACTTCTTAAGATCTGTGTATCTTATGCATATAAATTACATTTCAAGTTTTTTTAATATTGTAAAAGTTTTTTTTTAATGAAAATACTCTAAAATCTGACTCTAGCAGATTGTTTGACAAACATGCCTATATTTTAAATATACAACAGAAGCCCCTACTACCTTAACCTTTACTAAATGTAAATAATTATTTCAAATTAAAAAAATATATTTATGAAAGGTGGATAACTGATAGTCACTTACCTATTCTACTCCAAGGAAAAAATTAATAGCCAGAATATATAACTCCTAGTATCAAAAGTTCCAACTATGACCACTAAAACCTTTTTATTCTGAGGACTTTGATGAAATTATATTGTTGTCAGCTTATATTTTTCCACTAAGCACTGAGAATCAATATCATCAGTGCTAAAAATTCCTAAATGCTTGGTAAATTCTATAAATAAAGACACAAAATTTTTCCGAAGAGATTAATTTAAATTTGTAAGATCAAAACGCAAATTAATGTTTTAATTCAAAGGAAGAAAAAAGCATAGCTCATATTTGTTTTTTAAAATATTATTGATGAAAAATAGAAAATAAAAAGCAAGAGAAGCAAAAGTTACTATCATACCCATTGAAAATATGCTGAATGAGTGGGTGAGTAGTCTTCATATATACATCCTGATTGGTGCATGCCTCACCAAAGACTTCATCAAAATAAAAAACATGCTGAAAAAGAAATTTGGTTTTTATAGAAAGAGACATTTTCTTCACGACTATTCTAGTTAGCACATGATAATGGCACAAATACATCTTTAAACTAATAGTAACTGACAGTGACAAACTTAGGAATAAACAAGCAATCAATAACTGTCAAGTGACAGGGTCTTCTTTTACTTGAGATCTCTGTTAGACATGTTCTTATAATGTAAAAAATGAAGACACACAATTTTTATAAATTAAATTGATGAGTACAAGAGTGAGCCAATCCTCTGTAGATCCAGGAGAGAAACTGAATTCTATGGAGATTATTCTCATATGTCCAACTACTGCTAATTTATTTGACAATTGGGAGAAATTCTGGAGAAAGACTTCCATTCTATAGGTTACATAGCTCAACTTTTATTTTTTAATCCTCATTGAGGATATTTTTTCCATTGATTTTTAGAGAGAGTGAGAGGGAGGGGAGGAGAGGTAAGGAAGGGAAGGGTAAAGAAAAGGAGGGGAACACTGACATGAGAAACACATTGACTGGTTGTTTCCTGCACACCCTTCCCCCCGACCGGGCTGGGATGAACCTGAAACCCAGGTACATGCCCTTGATCAGGAATCAAACCTGAGACCTTTCAGTGGGTGGGCTGACACTCTAATCACTGAGTAACACTGGCCAGGGCTACATAGCTTAACTTCTAAATTCATAAACATTTACTGCTCATCTGGTAGCATGTGTATTACAGTAGGTACTTCATGGGGCCAAAGATAAAGATATTACCTGCCATTACCCCACTCTATCACCTAAGGATGTTAATACAGATGACTACAAGGTAGAAAAAAACTTGAAAGCACATATGAAATTCAAAAGAGAAACATATTTCCTGATTGGAAATATTATGAAAAAGACTGTACTAAGAATGAGCCATGGGGAAAGAAGAAGAATTTGAGAAGCAGAGATAAAGGTATTCTGTAAGCACTGTGGGAACATGAGTCAACGCAAGGAAAGCACAAGGAATGTTTACGGAACAGGAAGAATTCAATGTGGCTGAAATATAGGATCTTGGTAGGTAGAAAAGTAAACAAGAAGACTAGAATAATGAGTTACAACTATGTTGTAAAGGTCTTAGGACTAAGAGAGGGGGTGAAATGTTAATATTTAAATCAGCAAAGAATAAAAAAGGACAACAAAAAAACTTTACAAGGAGGAGAGATCATGATCTGAGCCATTTTATTGGCAGTATATCTGGCTCACACTGTGAATGGTCTGGGGAACAGGAACATTAGGTAGTTCAGGGTGAGGTAAAAAGGGGTCTAAATTAGATGATGATAATAGAAATAAAGGAGATGAATGCATGAAAAATTTGGCAACTGGCTGGATGTGAGAAGTTGGAGAAAGGAATCCAAGATGACTCCCAAATTTCAAGCCTGAATAGACAGCATCATAATGGCTGTGCATTCATAATGAATGAGATATGAGGTCCTATTGTCTGCTACATTTTGGACCTGCTGTAATATCTGGTTAAGGAGAAATTGTATGGGCAAGTCCAGAAAAGTGTTTACTGTTCCGTAAACATTCCTTGTGCTTTCCTTGCGTTCACTCATGTTCCCACAGTGCTTACAGAATACCTTTATCTCTGCTTCCCAAATTCTTCTTCTTTTCCCATGGCTCATTCTCAGTACAGTCTTTTTCATAATATTTCCAATATTTTGGTTCAATTTACTGTGGGTGACTCCTCAGGTTCAATAGTGTTTCATGTACCATTACATTACTGCATTGCATTACATTACATTACATCACATTACATTACATTACAATGGAAATTTGTTAGGTCATCTAAGAAAAAACTGGGGCCACAAAGCCAAATTTATCAGGAAAACATCTCCAAAAGTTGGGAGGTAAGAAAATAATGAACCTATGCAGCATCATTAAGAGATCTGTAAATAAAAATTTTTAAATGTAAATAAATAAATAAATAAATAAATAATAAAGAAAGAGGCAATGAAAAAAAGAGATCTGTGAACTTTAAGTACTCTGAAAATATGATATGATTTCAAGAGCAGTAAAATGTTCATAATTGTTAAATCTGGGTGATAGGGTATATGAGGGTTCATTATACTTTTGATTAATTTTAAAAATGGCAATAATAAAGAATAAAATATAGCCCTAACCAGTTGGCCCCAGTGGATAGAGCGTTGGTCTGTGGGCTGAAATGTCCCAGGTTCGGTTCCAGTCAAGGGCATGTATGTTGGTTGCACATCCCCAGTAGGGCGCTGATCAATGTTTCTCTCTCATCTATGTTTCTAACTCTCTATCCCTCTCCCTTCTTCTCTGTAAAAAATCAATAAAATAAATTTTTTAAAAAGGAATAAAATATATACCTAAAATCTGGCTTTAGTGAACATGATTTATATCTAACTCATAACTAGTCTTTAAGCAAGGAGTCAAATCCATTCATTGCTCAAATATCATCAATGATCTTTACAGTTAAGTATGAGATAAAAAACAAAATACATTTTATGTTTTTGACACTTCTCAAGAAAATAAGAAACAAATGAACAGAAGTAAATATGGGAATACATTTTTTGGCTTTTATTTAATAGCTGTTTTTCCTTTCTTCTCTAAGTATTAGTAAATAACTTTAGATCTTGAATAAAACACCTTAGAAAAAAATTTATTGATGAAAAGGATCAGTATTTTACCTTTCAATAGAATTTAGGTATCAAGTTTTCCAGTACTTTTATAAGTATTTTTCATGAAGGATATGTGAACATGCAAGATTATTATAATTCAAAAGTCCTTTGCATCACATATACTTTCATTTGATCATCTTTACCAATGAGAGTGGATTTACACTCACTTTGACCTTGATATGATCAGGGTTCCATAGTTTATGTTTTAAGTTTTCTTTTCAGATTATAAAAGAAATGTGTATTTATAAAATATCTCTGGGAAGATACAGCTAATCTTGTGTCTTGTAACAGGTAATATTGGTTGCCTTCAAAGAGGAAATGGGGTTGGAGAGACACTTCTCACCGCATACATTTTTGTGCCTTTTGATTTTGAAATAGGTGAATCTATCATATTCTAAAATTTTTCTTTATCTACATAAAATGAGTAACACAGACAGCTCTAGATTAAAAAAACATGGGAAACAATAGAGAAGAAATTAAAATTATTTGTAAATCTTACTACTCAGAGATAGCCACTGTTGACTTAAAAATATATTTTTTTATGAGAGTTTATTTCAGCCAAACTGATGACATTGCTAGTAAGCGAGATCTTAATGCTCTCACCACTATTGACTTTTGATATGTTTCAGTGCCATCTTTTTTCCCCTCTAATATTTTTTCTTTATTCAAGAAATTGGACCCCTGGCTGGGTAGCTCAGATGGTTGAAGTGTTGTCCCCATACACCAAGGTTGTGGGTTCGATCCCGGTCAAGGCACATACATAAGTTAACCAATGAATGTAAAAATAAGTGAAACAACAAACTGATGTTTCCCACTCTCTCTCTCACTAAAAAAAAAAAATCAATCAATAAACAAAAACAAAAGAAACTGGATTGAAACATACAGCTTTGTTTCCTTGTTTTTTCACTTACTATATATTGAAAT
Organism: Murina feae; assembly: GCA_004026665.1. Classification (NCBI taxonomy): domain Eukaryota; kingdom Metazoa; phylum Chordata; class Mammalia; order Chiroptera; family Vespertilionidae; genus Murina; species Murina feae. The sequence continues at coordinate 13,986 of PVJC01017830.1, forward strand.
AAAATTTAATGGTAAGCAGTTTAGTATACTACATGTATATGATCTTATAGACTAAGTCACAAAAGATGTGAAAGGGTCGAATATTTAATGAACTCAAACATACTGCTTTAGTTCCTAAATAAGTTTAAAATAAAACTCAAAGAATCTTGGATCAATATTTATTTGCTATAAACCTCCCTTGTCTTTTCTCTACTGAAGAAAGGAAAAAAGGTGAGGGAGCCTTCCCAACACTTTTATATTATAGCATTGATAGGTAAGGACTTTGACCTATGAGAGCAAAGGTCCAAAGTTCAAACAGCAGAGAAAGTGTTATGGAAACTATAGGTATTCAATAAATATTGATCAATGGTAATAACAAAGAAGTAAGGTTATTGTGTTTTGGGATAATGGAAAAATACAAAAGATAAGCTGATGCCTCCCAGAGGGAATTACTGTGACAGGAGCATCATTAAGGCAGCCTTGGGTAGATGGTGATTGGATAGGGCTATTACTATGGCTGTAAGTAGCTATGGAACTAGGTATCATTACAACTAATTGATCATTTAGACCATCTTCAAAATAAATACCTCCCATCTAAACTTAATAGACTGTGCATTGATCAGCAATCGATAAAGCTATTAAAGTGACTGGGTTAGTTATACAGTGGCCTAGTAATTTAGTGCCCATTGAAAGAGTCAGTAGATTATTTTGAATGTTACTTTTAAACCCAATTTTGGTAACCAAAGAAGAAGAATGCAAGTGTAAAAGGGGGGAAAAGTGGTAACAATTTGAATTCAATGTTAAAGGGTTTGTTCAAATAGAGTAAGATTTCAGTTGGCTAAGGTGAATGGCTAGCTCACTAGATTACTTACCACTTTTTTTTCTACTAATCACTGAGTTTTGAAGCAAGAGAGTGAGTGTGAGAGCAGAGAGAAGAGAAGAATATTATATGAATGTCATAGGGAGGCAGATTCAGAGTAAGAGAAAATCCCAATCCCCATTTAGATTATTCATAACTGCTTCATAATTTTAGGAGTACCTAAGTTACAACATCTTCCATTTATGGGGTTTGCTGCTTCCCTATGAGACTGAAGAGTTATCAGTTTAGAACTTATTTCAATACCAAATCCTTTCTCCTTGGACTCTTCATGATCATTCTGGCAGGGGTTGAACATTTTTTGTGTGTTTGAGCAACGAGTGTTTTATTTAAACCCTTATATGTCACATGTGACCTTACATCCCTGGATTATGTTCACCCACTACCCTGTACAAAGAGGTCTGCTCAAAGAGCCCAATTTCAACCAAATTAAGTCTAAATTCAAAGACAGTTGGGAATCAAAATAGGCAGCTGGCTTGCGATCTAGGGCTTTGTTGCTTGAAAATATATCCTCTATTATTAAACTCAACTCACACTCAACAGAGTGAGAGGTTCACACAGTGAGAGACAGGTGAGAAATGAGAATGTGACCACCTTATAATAACTTTGGGGTATATGCTCAGTGACTAGTTCTATCACCAATTCATTATTTAAATTCTTTTTATTCATTCCCCCCCTTTTGCTGAATATGTACAGTGGAACCTTGTTTCTCGAATGTCTCCAATCTCGAACAATTGGCTTCTCAACCTGACAACCCTTTCATGCTTAAACCTGTATGATCAGTCATGCATCTGTGAGGTGACAAAAAAAGGAGAGAATGTGGGAATATGGATCAGTTTACCAACGCTAAAATCTCAGTATATTGTGAATATTTTTGTGGTTTTTTGCTTTTGTTGCTGCTTATAATTATTGAATTTTCATTCACATTTCATGTCTTTTTGTTATTAATGTGTTTATTTATAGTTAAACAGTACAATAGACATGTACTATATATAAAAAAGGTTAAATCAGGGAACCATTTAGGTGTCTGGAACAGATTAATTCCACTTACATTATTTCTAATGGGAAAGAATGATTCGGTTTTCGAACAGCTTTCTGGAACAAATTAAGTTCGAGAAACGAGGTTCCACTGTATTCTTAAATTCACATAAAGCATATTAAGTGGATGTGTGATACATCCCTACTGCACCACTGTGGAGAAATTATGTTTTAGTATCTCCACTGCATGATGTTAAAAAAAAAGGTAAAGGTCCAGGGTGTCAATGATTTAATGCACTGTCACATCACGGATGAATGACAATACCCAAACCAGAAACTGGAATTTAGAATGTGTGTGCTGCTAAATTCAACTTAAACAAAAAGCAAAAGTTTGACATACTTGATAATATTAGTTCCAAACACAAAAGGGAAGCATCATACCTGCAGAATATATTGTGTGAGGTCAACTGCTTCTTTCTTCTCATGAACAAGTAGAGTTTCTTTGTCTTCTACAGTAATAATATTAATTTCTCCACGACGTATCTCTCTCATGCCCAGAGGGCGTTTTCGAACACAAACTCTGATTTTCTCCATCTCAGTCCACGGATTCTCTTTCTCTGAGGTGTTCTGTCTGATACAGTATGTTCATAAGTGGGCTTTAATTTTTAACAATAAGATAAGGCTACCTAAGAGGGCAAAGTATCAGTACATTTTGTTGTAAAACAGGAGTATATTAACCAAAGAAAAAGAAGAATGCAAGACTGAGAAAGTTATTAGCTAAATCCTCCTAATTACTCTCTTTATCCTTATTACACCTCACCCTTTGTCCTTACTGAAAAAACAAAACCCTAAAACTTTGTTTTAGCTCTAAAACATGTGTTTGGCTTCCAGATGTGGTCTTCCAAAGTTTCTAATGATGGATGATGGATGCTTTTTCTTTTGATAGCCTCAAAACTCAGGCTATCAAAACCTCAAAATTGAATGCAATATGTCCCTCCAAGGCCTTTATAAGATCTGAACCCTTATTTCCCTTTAATCCAATTATTCTTGTACATCTACCATTTTCTTGATCATTCAATATAATTTGGTTTTTTTAATCTTACCTGAATTTACCTCGAATTAGGTGGTATGTTTTTATGTAGTTTTCCCTTGTTCCTTCCAAATATATTCTGCCTGTCTTATTCTCATACTTTCTTTCTACCCACCCTTATATTTATTTTTAAAAATATTTTTATTGATTTTAGAGAGGAAGATAAAGGGAGAGATAGAAACATCAATGATGAGAATCACTGATCAGCTGTCTATCGAGCCAGCAACCTGGGTATGTGTCCTTGACTGGAATCAAACTTGGGACCCTTCAGTCTGCAGGCTGAGGCTCTATTCTTTGAGTCAAACCAGCTAGGGCAATATGTACTTATTTTAGAACCTGATTCTACCCTTCTTCTTTCAAGGATAATTTTGTGACTGGTTCTGTCCATCACTAAATTCATTCTTCTATTCAGGTGCATTTCTTCAGTGAACTCACCAATCTTTATTTACTTTTTAAATTTATTTTATTTGAACTAATCAATCTTTACATCTAGAATATTTGAGGCAAATAGTCCCTTGGGTTAGGGATATAAAATTCATCAGGTTTACTTGCTGAGCCTAATGATGGTATATATGTATATATCTAAGAATTGACCTCTTATCTATAAATTCCTCGTAAGCTAGGAAACAATTAAATAGGATTCTTGAAAGTAGAAGTTTACAAGAAACAATGCCTTTGGAATATATACTAAGAATATCTTAGCAAGACTAATGATTCTCTTCTTTTGCACTTTAGAATTTGATTAATAACTCCTAAAAAGTCTTTTATAATATACTAGAGGCCCGGTGCACAAATGTGTGAGTGGGCGGGGTCAAGCCAGCTGGCTTGCCCCGATGGGGGCTGCTCGGGCTGGGCCAGTGGAGGGTAGAGGCCTCAGGAGGTTAGTCACTGGCCCCACCCTGATTGAGGTTTGATTGGGGCAGAGCCAGGGGCCACAGGAGGTTGGCCAGCTGGCCCCATCCCTGATCCAGTCGGGGTCAGCTGGGGAGAGGGGCCGTCCCACAATTGGTCCATTGGCCAGCCACAGTACGTGTCATAGCGACCAGTCGTTCTAGTCATTCTGGAGTTCTGGTCACTTGGCTTTTATATATATAGATTTTAAATAAGATTATTTCACTATATAATTGTTTCATTTCAATTTTAATTTTTATGAGCCCTCTAATTAGCTAGGAAATGATTGTCTGAAAGGATCTAAATTAGTAAAAAGTGGCAAATAAATTTATAGTAAATGTATAAAGACATATTTTGTTTTTTAACCACATATAGTAGGCCCTCGAGTTATGTTGGAAATCTGTTCCTACAGCGTGAGTTTCTCCATAAGTCGGAACCCACCTACATAAGCACCTACATCACCCACATGGAGTACATATACAGCAGTAATGAAGTGAGACAGTAAAAAAATTTTAAAAGAAAGATAATTCCTGACCTTACTTGTGGTAAATAAACAATAAAAAACATAAAGCACATATGTACATACGTCGAAATGACAGAACTTTTTTTTAAAAATACTGTAAATGGGAGATAGCAACGTAACCATGAAACGACGTAGCTTGAGTTCAATGTAACCCAAGGACTGCCTGGATAGCACACTTTTATTTTTTTAATATTTATTTATTTTTTTAAAAGGTTAACCGAGTTTCGAGATTCTTTTTTTTTAATATATTTTTTATTGATTTTTTACAGAGAGGAAGGGAGAGGGACAGAGAGTTAGAAACATCGATGAGAGAGAAACATGGATCAGCTGCCTCCTGCACACCTCCTACTGGGGATGTGCCCGCAACCAAGGTACATGCCCTTGACCAGAATCGAACCTGGGACCCTTCAGTCCGCAGGCCGACGCTCTACCCACTGAGCCAAACCGGTTAGGGCTGGATAGCACACTTTTAAAAAACGTATCATTTTGGGGTTTAGTGTGACAAAATCTTGACAATCATTAAAAGTGGATGATGGGCATATCCTAGTTAATTGTTCTATTCTCCCTTCTTTTGCATATGCTCCATTTTTTTACAAGAAAAAGCAAAAAAATATTAAATTTTCATTGTATTCTGATTGGAGTGACTGGTGAAAAAATAAAATTTTAATGCATCTTTTAAAAAAATGTTTTTATTGATTTTAGAGAGAGAGGAAGGGAGAGATAGGCACGTATTGGCCGCCTGGCTGCTTCCTGCACTCCCCCTACTGGGGTGTGAGCCTGCAAATCGGGAATGTGCCCTGACTGGGAATCAAACCTGCGACCTCTTGGTTTGGGGGTCGATGTTCAATCATTTAGCCACACTGGCCAGGCTTAATGCATCATTTTAACAAGGGTTTTATGTCAAACTCTCTAGTTGTTGGTAAGTATTAGTGCCTTGTAAAAAGCTAATTAAGCAGGACAGGGACTCTAGGATGGGCCATATAGACAAACAGACTGTAGTTTTCAAGTTGAAGGGAGAAAAGGAATGAATATTCTTTTAAAAGGCTCTGGTTTTAGCCCGACTGGTATTGCTCAGGGGCTGAGCATCAACTATGCATCAAGAGGTCACTGGTTTGATTCCCAGTCAGGGCACATGCCTGGGTTGCAGGCTCGATTCCTGGTGGGGGGCGTGCAAGAGGCAGATGATCAATGTTTTGCTCTTATTAATGTTTCTTTCTCTCCCTCTCCCTTCCTCTCTAAAAATCAATAAAAATGTATTTATTTTTAAAAGCTCTGGTTTTAATGCCCAGTCTTCCCTAGAAGAAATAAACTACATCTGTTTGACAGGTAAAGAGTTAAGAAATCTGGAATTAGATCTATTCAAGTCTTAAGTCAAGGCAACCAGTTCTCTAAATACCTTAGACTTTTATTACAATTCTGAGGCCAACAATTTATTTTGAATATATCTGAGTTGAGGCACCCAAAACAAATGCCTAACAAAAAGCCTCAGGGTTCTGAAACCTTGTCTGTTACTTGGGGTATGGGGTGAGAAAGCAATATTGAGGTTTTATTGGGGGAAATGTATTTCTTATCTCTATTTCTCTAATACAGAGAGTCCCCAACTTAAAAGGCTCAACTTATGATTTTATGACTTTATAATGGTGTAAAAGAGGTACACATTCAGTAGAAACTGCACTTCAAATTTTGAATTTTTATCTTTTCCCAGGCTAGTTACATGTGGTAAGATACTCCCTCATGATGCTGGACAATGGCAGTGAACTGCAACTTCCAGTCAGGCCAAGTGATTAGGAAGGTGAACAACTGATACCCTACATCAACAATTTTCAACAGGTGCTGCAAGAATTTTTAAAACATGTAATACCTGACTATTTTAGTCAAGGGTATCGACCTCTTTTCCCTTAGATTTTCAAATTAAAAAATGGCAACAGCCAACACAATAGCTGATGGATGTGAATGCACTGTCTTGAACCATCCTTTCTAATAAGAGTAATATGCAAATTAGGCATCACTCCATCACAAAGATGGCCGCCCCTATGGCCACAAGATGGCAGTGCCCAGTACAGCTCAGCTCGCCACTGAAGTGGTCAGGCCTGTTAGCTAGGCAAGTGGCGAGGGAGACAGGGGGTCCGAGGGGCAGAACAGGCGATCAGAGGGGGCTGAGGGTCCCCTGCCCAGGCCTGCATCCTCAGCCAGAGGTTACAGGCCTGGGCAGAGGTGGAGTTGGGATTGGAGGGGCAGGGGTAGAGCTGGTGATCGGAGTGATCTACAGAGGAAACACCTTTTCTGACCGCTCATTGGCTAAGCTCCCTGTATGCCACTGGTAATATTCTTAGTAACTTGGGTAATAAGAATCCCTAAAGGTGATCTAGGGTTTTTCCACCACACTCCTGGAGAAAAAAAATGAAGGTCCACTGCTGGAGGGCTAAGAAATGTCATATCCTGCCCTAGCCGGTTTGGCTCAGTGCATAATGCCTCAGCCTGCTGAGTGCAGGGTCTGGGTTCAGTTCTGACTAAGGGCATATACCTAAGTTGCAGGCTCCTCCCTGGTCAGGGCCCAGGTAAGGACATATGCAGGAGGCAACCAATCAAAGTGTTCCTCTCACTTTGATGTTTCTCTGTTTTTCCCTTCTCTTCCACATTCTCTAAAAATCAATGGAAACATCCTCAGGTGACAATAATAAAAAAAAAAGAAAGAAATGTCATATTCTACGAAAGACATATCTTGAAAATGCCTAAAGAAAGTTGTCATTTTTTCAGGGTGAAGGGACTGGAGTCCGTGTTGATGAAAACACCTTGGTGGCTGCAGCAGTGGGGTGATGGGGCTGGTGGCTTCCCCTGATTAGCCTGGTCACCTCCCACAAAGGCCTAAGGACACCTTAGGTGTCACCAAGGGTCAGTAGGACACCTCCTGAGGGCTCCCAATATGTGAGAGGGGGCAAGCTGGGCTGAGGAAACAACCCCCCCAGTGCATAAATTTAGTGCACCAGGCCCCTAGTAAATATATAAGTCATATAACAGAATTACATCTTATTAGTCACGTCACATAATCAGGTTGTATCTGATTGATTAATTCTTGGTATCAGAAATCATACAAGTACAGGCACTTACTTTTTTTTAAAAAGTCACTTTGGAGCAGAAAGGGTAGGTAACTACTATGACTTTTTTTGTGTGTGTAATCAATCAAAATTATACCTATTTTTTGTCAGATCAGCAAAAAGTAGATTTTTTTGGTGTGCTGCAGAATTTTAGTAATTAGTTTATGTGTGCCATGATATGAAAAGATTGAAATCACTGCTCTATAGTGTACTACACTGCCAGTAGTTTTTTTGGATATTGTGTTGTGTGATATTTTTAACTTATAATGAGTAGGACATAATACCACCCTTTATTATCCCATTTTGTATAATAAAGAATGGGAAGAGTGAGGTTATAATAAAAAAGACGAGAAAGTTCAATTGAACAGCTTTTGCTCTGGGTTTGTCACATATCAACCTCTATAATAGCACTTATCTCACCATATGGTTGGCTGTCTGTCTTCCCACTTACCCTGCCCCTAAGAGATTAAGAGTCTCCAGATATCTTAATCTTTATATCCAGAATTGAGCATAGCAGAGGTGGT
>PVJC01017830.1:22042-32119 GCA_004026665.1 Murina feae
TCACCAGGCTGATCGCTCCCCACACCACACCACCCATCACCAGGCTGATCGCTCCCCACACCACACCACCCGTCACCAGGCTGATCGCTCCCCACACCACACCACCCATCACCAGGCTGATCGCTCCCCACCCCCACACCAACCGCCACCCGCTGATCTCCCCTCCCGCCCACCCCCACATCCCACTCACCCTGACGCCTGCACTGCTCTGGCCTCCAGGGCTGCCAGCGGCCATCTTGCCTGGGCTAATTTGCATACAGCCATTCTGACTGGCTGATGGGCGTGGCTTAGCGTCCCGAAGAAACGGTTAATTTCAATATTACACTTTTATTAGTTAAGATTCTAATTTGAAGCACTGGGTGAAAATAACATTGTCACCCTGACTCTCAAACCCTAAACTCTAACCAAAGTGTCTTACTCTTTGCAATCACCAAAATCATCTGTTCTTCCAGGCCTGGAGTTGTAGAAGGTACTCAAAATCAGGACCGTATTTCAATATGTGCAGGTAAACTAACTGCTCCAAAGACCTACTTAATTAAACTACACACTCTTTTTTCTTTTTTAAACTAAGCTTTACATCTCCTGGTTGGTTGAAATGAATTTGATAGCCTTAAAAAATCTATCTATCTATCTATCCATCCATCCATCCTGTGGATTGTGTAATTTTCTCCTCACTGTATAAGGCTAGTTAACTATTTTACCTTAATGGATGCACTAGATGTATTATATCATGTTACACTACAATAAATTATAGAAATAGATCTGCAATAGGAATAATAGTGGATCCTGGCAAGTAACAGACGCTTGACGTACATGAACAATATCATCTTTCTCCCATCTGGAAAGTCCCAAGTCCACATTAAGTTTCCCCTATCAAGGTATTTCTATTATCAATGCAGAAGCTGCTCACTATCATTTTCCGTAAATGAGGAGTCGGTTGTACTCTGGTCACGAAGAAGCCTTTGCCTGAGGCTCCCCACATTCATAAACAAACAAACAAACAAACAAACAATTACCTGATAACAGAATGAGGGATTCCATAGTTATACCCTGAAACATGAGAGACTCTTTGAATAATGGGAATATCACAATCGCCCAGTATTGGAGAAAAGTGATTTGATGACAAGAGTGAAGTGTTAGTTTCTGTTTGCCCATAGGAATCAGCAGCTGTGGCATTCAGAATTTTTGTTTTTGTTTGGTACTGGGAATCATCTGGTAGCATGTGCTCCAGCTCTTTTAGGTAATGAGACTTCTGTTCATTTGCAGAAAAATCTGACAGATTGCACATTTCAAACCCATAGTTGCTGGTAGTTTTGTCTTTGTTGTCAGCAGGAGAATCAAAATGCAGTTGTCTGCGAGGTCCAGATCTGGGCTCCTGAGGCTTGCTGTACAGGTTGCTTGTCTGAAGAGGATGCTCTGGGCTACTGACTGCTTTATCTTCTTCTTGCATAATCTTAATGATTTTGATAAGTTGGAAAAGACGTTTGCGGTCGTTCATGTCATGGACTCCCAATTTGGAGTAGTCCTTCATTGTAACCTTTGCTAATTCATCTATTTTCTGAAGGCCAAGGGCAGTAAAATGAGGATAATACTGTGCAAGTTCAGCTTCACAAAGACATTCATACAACCAGGATGTCATTTTTGTGAATAGGTTTCTATAAACTCTAAAGAAAAAAAACAAGTCATTCATTTGAAATACAGTATATACTCGTATAATACAATTTATTCCTTTAAAAAAACAAAAGCCACAAAACATGCAGAAAAATCCATTCTAGCATACCAAGTTTTCAATAAATATATTTTTCTTCTGAACTGATGAAACAGCATAGTACCTAACAGGGTTAGGGAATATCCGGTCCTTGGGCCCAGGAAATCATTTGGTCTGGCCCTGCCAAGGTACTAGGGGTGAGCTAATTAAATATTTGACCAAATATAGCAGGCTAATTTTTAAGTTGATAATTTTATATGGCCCAAGAATGATGTTACAAATATCCAAATAGCCCTTGGAAGAAAAAAGGTTCCCCACCCCTGGCATAAACAAAGATGCTTATGATGCATTTGTAGTAACAGATATAATTTGTTCATCTGCTTAATAAAAGAGACTTTCATTTGTACATACACACAACTACAAGCACACACACTTTATACAAGTAACTTACTTACTTCTAGGGAGTTCCTTCCAACCTTGCAATGTCTACTTGACACAAGCCACAAACTACTGAAATATTGCTCCCAACCACTGACTATAGCAGGACTAATTTTAGATGTTCAAGTTAACTCCAAGGCATGTTGCACAACTGTTTCCATGATTAATGAACAAAGGCTAAGAACTCTTTTAGAATGCAAAGCAGAATTAAATAGCAAACCACAGAGGATTACAAATTAATGTAACTCTGAGAAAATCACATTTGTATCTGCTGAGTACTGGTAAAAGTTAGTTGTATAAAGAGGTAAAAACACCATTAATTTGAAATCTGATTCATGATTTCAGATCATTCTAAAAGATAGGTAGTTGCAGATGCCCATCTGTACAGAACATAAATAAGAATTTACCCAGGAAATTAATACTATGGTCAAGATTTTATTTACTTTTAAAATCTACACCTATAAAAGAGAAACATGCAAATTGGTGTCACTCCGCTATGCCTGACAGCCAATCGGATGAGTATGCAAATTAACCCAACAAATACGGCGATTAATTTGCATATGCAGGCACGAAGCAAAGACTGAAGGCTGGAGAGGCTTGGCTTCTCCGCTGCAGCTGGAGTGAAGGCCTGGGTCCTGGGTGCCGGCAACCAGGGGAAGGGAAAGCCTATTGCACGAATCTCTTCTATACTATGCCTCCAGTATATTTATATTTATTTCACAGAGGAAGGGAGAGAAATAGAAACGTTAATGAAGAGAGAGAACCACTGATCGGCTGCCTCCGGCATGCCCCCCCACTAGGGATCGAGCCCGCAACTCAGGCACGCGCTCTTGACTGTAATTGAACCTGGGACCCTTCAGTCCACAGGCGATGCTCCATCCACTGAGCCAAACCGGCGAGGGCTATGGTCAAAATTTTAAATGACTGCATATTAAAATGCTTAATATGCCAAGATATTTAATTAAATACTAACAAATGATGTAATAACTATAATCCTGGTCTATTCATAAAGTCAGGACCCTGAGGAGTTTCTCCATACCACTGTTACGTTCAAGTTTATGAGAACTTTCAGGTGTTTGTTTATTTTTTTTGGCAGGGGGGTCAAATTCCTTATTAACTCATGGGTTTTTATATATTTCATGTATTCTAATTAATTGTTTAAAGTCTTTGATACCTTCATCTTGTATATTTCCTATCCAAAACCTAAAATTGGCTTTCCTCCAGGAAACTAGAAGCAGCTGCCCATTGTCCCACATCCAACTAAAGGTTATGCATTCCTAGCAAGAAAGGCTAAAGGAAGTGGAGAGGGCTTGGGGATTAAGGGAAGAATGAGCACCGCCACACTGGCCCTTCTCTTCCCTTTGGAGATCAGGAACAGCTCTTCTACAACCACAAGCAGCTAATCCAGAAAGGTCATTACTCCTTTCGTATTTGAGTTACTGAACAGTCTTTCTTGGTCAATTTCCAACTTTGTATAAACTCCAAACAACTAGTTGTGGCTTCTGGAAGGACTTATTAAGAAGGACTTTGAGGCATTTATAATCATTAATAGAATACAGGATGAGAATACAGGGCTGGAGGGTATCATGTCATTTCCATTTCATTTCTAGTGGCCTTCTTTGGTCATACTGTGACTAAAAGGATGTAAACAGAGTTCTTCGTCAGAAAAGTGATAGGACATAATAATCATTAAGAAAAACAGCCAGAAAAATGGAATAGAGGGCCAAAATTTATAGTAAATTATACATTTCAAATATTTTAGAAATTTGTCTGATCTCAAATGTCTTCTACCACTACTAGTTCATAAAGATTCATATAAAAATGACAAATGAGTAAAGGAAGAGTTAGATGCCAAGGCTGATGATTGTTGATGTAGTTTATTTGAGCATTCCTATCATAGCTCTAACTTTACTGGGTAACTTAGAGCAAAGAGGGCAAATATATAGCCTATAGATATATATCTGTGCTTTTTCTCTTCCCATATCCATAGTAAATAATCCAAATCCATTTCAGTGTTCTTCCTTTCTCTTTTTGTTTTTGTTTTGTTAATCCTCACCCAAGAATATTTTTTCCATTAATTTTTAGAGAGTAGAAGGGGGGGAGGGGAGAGGAGGGAAAGAAGGATAGAGTGAGAAACATCGATATGAGAGAGACACATCAATTGGTTGCCTCCCTTATGCGCCCCAACTGGGGCTAGAGATTGAACCTGAAACCCAGGTAATATGCCTTTGACTGGAATCAAACCCACAATACTTTGGTGCATGGTCTGATGCTTTAACCACTGAGCACACCAGCCAGGGCTCAATGTTCGTTTTTAATAAACTCTAAAATAGCTTTAGAATCTCCCTTTTTTTGGGGGGGGAGGATGCACAATACTGTACAATTCCATGAGTTTTGACAGTTATATATACTTGTAAAACCATCACCATAATTAAAATACAGAATATCACCTTCAAAAGATTCCTTTCTGCTGCCCTTAGACCTAGGCAACCACAGATCTGTTTTCAGTCATTATACATTATTTTGCATTTTCTAAAAGTTTAGTATAAATGGAATTATACCATTTATTCTCTTTTGTATCTGGCTTTTCTCAGCACAATGATTTGAGACTTATGCATTATGTACATATCACACACACACGTGTACACACACACACACACCCATTTCATTTAGGAGGAGACAGATCAGAATGAAGACTTAGGTCTTCTCACAGCTAATCCCATGTTCTTTTCACTACGCTGCCTCTTTCAGAAGTCTGCAAAGACAGCACCATTGCCAGGCCCCCTAATAGGTCCACTATCTACCCAGCTCAGTAGATTGGCTGTCCCCTGCAGATCTGTGCAGCAGCATGGTATATCACACCTGTTACCACCAGAAAAATGCCCTGCAATCAGCGAAATACAATGGAGGACAGATGATCAGGTTTTTACAAGTAGGGTCCAGTTATATTCAATACCACAAATATGTAGAGTTCACCTTTGTGACAAATCCAGAGACTGCTAGGTCTCAGCTGTTGGGGTAACAATCAGAAATAGTATTGGAAGAAATCCAGTTGGCAGAAATTCAAATTTTCTTATCCTCGTGGCAGAGAAAATAAACTGGAGAGGAAACACATGAAACTTTATACATAGTTAAGGAAGTTTATTCAAATTCCAGGATGTGGAAAAAATCCAACTATTTAATATGCTCCCTCAAACTCTCCATTTATCTATCTAAACTAGGTAACTCTACTCACCAAAACTGCCTGAAACTGAACTTGCAATCAGATAATATTCCATTTAGCTGTGTGACCTTTAACAAAATCACTTAGTTTCCCTGAATTTCCATTTCCCTCTTTCAAAGTATGCAGTAAGATAGTTATGTAAAATTAAGCTGAAACTATAAAGTACTCCATAAGGATGGGGCCATGTTCTCTTATTCAACACTAGAGGCCCAGTGCACAAAATTTGTGCACAGGTAGGGTCCCTAGCAGCTGCCAGATGACGGCCTGGGGCCTCCCTGCTCACCTGCTCCACCATCCCACCATGGTCCCACTCTTGTCAGGGCCCATCAGTGCCAGCAGTGTCTCTAATGCCATCCGCTGCCAGTGTGGCGGCGCCAACACCCGCCATGTTCCGCACCACCCCTTGGTGATCAGTGCACGTGTAACTCCCCGTCAGCTGAACTTCCGCCCATGGGGACAATTTGCATACTAGCCTTTAAATATATATGAGGATTGGGTCACTGGATTACTTTTTGGAAAAAAAGTATGTGCCATATAAATGACTTTTAACAATGGTTTCTTTGCAGTAAATCCCCAATTAATACTGTTGATAGGTTCTGTAACTAAGTGAAATGACAGGTAACAAAATCAATTTTACTATATAGACTAATTGACAAAAACAAGAATTAAGTTCCTATGGCATCTCATCAGTGTTATAATAAAACATTATTCAAGGACCTGCCACATTTGATGAAAGGCTGAATATATAACACAGAATCAAAAGATAAGGAATTAGACATACTGAAGTAGATGTATTATACTAGCAAAATACAGTAATTAATAGTAACACTATATGTAAGCTTCAATTAACTTAAAACTGTTTCATTAATGACAACTGACAAGTACATTTCTATTTCATTGGCATAAATAGTTTACGTACATGCCTGATCAGCATACATAATGTGGAGATAGATGATGCTACATATCAAAAGACCAACATTTCATACACAGTCATATGTATGTGCAGTCTCTTTTTCTTTCTTTTTTTGCAGTCTTTTCTTTTATTCAACTTTACTGAGGTATAATCTTCCTATATAATAAAACCCTAATATGCAAATTGTGGAATATCCAAATGGTGGAATGACCAGTCGCTATGACACGTACTGACCACTAGGGGGCAGACGCTCAACACAGGAGCTGCCTCCTGGTGGTCAATGTGCTCCCACAGAGGGAGTGCTGCTCAGCCGGACTGGCAAGCACAGCAGCGGTGGTGGGAGCCTCTCCCGCCTCCACAGCAGCACTAAGGATGTCCAACTGCTGACTGCCAGTCAGACATCCCCCGAGGGCTCCTGGACTGAGAGGGCACAGGCCAGGCTGAGGAACTCTTCTCCCGCCCCCCGCAAGTGTACAAATTTTGTACACTGGGCCTCTAGTTTATATATAATAAACTAGACCCATTTTAAGCATACAGTTATATGAAAACTTGACAAATATTTACTCATGTAATCACCACATCAATGGCAGAGAACATATTGTTTTCTAGAAAAAGAAAATAAAGGGCAGTGAAGCAACGGGTTATCTTCACTAAGGGAGGAGAAAAAAAGGTGTGGAAGGAGAAAATACTTTCTATTAGAGAAGGCAGAGAGTTATAGAGAACTTTCAGAGTAAAGGACCATGGGGCTAAATCAATGACACTAAAAAACAGATTGGCATTATCTTTGAAATTGAGTCTTCATGTATTATACAATCCAGCAACTCAATCTGAGAAAAACTTTTGCACATGTACTTCAGGAGGCACATACAAAAATGTTCATAAGAGCCAAAAACTGAAATGACCTAATGTCTGCTGACTGGAAAAGAGATAAATAAATTTGGCATATTCAGATAATGAAATATTTTATAATAATGGTAACAGAACAAATTAACATACTCTAAACAATTGATCAAATCTCAGAATCATCATGAGGAGAAAAGCAAATCCCAGAAAATGATGCACATTTCTTTAACGCTCAAAGCAAGCAAATCCAATGTATTACTCAGGGTTACGGTTACCTCTAAGGGGACAGCAGGGAAATGGGGAACAGAAGGAGAACATAGGGAAGTTATTGTGCTAGGTGTTTATTCATTTTGTCTTATGCTGTATAACTTACATACATTTCACACATATTCTTTAGTATGTACTACATTATATTTGTATAAGAGAAAAAAATATCCTTCTAGTTAGGTCAGTAGAGATGATCTAGTATATAGTTGACCTACCTACACTAATAAAAAAGAAACATGCAAATGGGTGTCACTCTGCTACACCCAAGCCACACCCACCAGCCAATCAGAGCGACTATATGCAAATTAACCCAATCATAAGATGGTGGCCGGCAGTCACAGAGCTGGAGGAAGCAGGAGGCTTGGTTGCCCCAGCAATGGAGGAAGCCAAGCTTCCTGTCTGCCCTGGTCGGCTGTGGCCTCTGCTCAAGACAACATAGTTTCAATTATAGAAGATAAATAAATCCCAGATACCTGCTTCCAGCCAGCCTTGCTGGGAGCTTGGGTTGCTGGGGGCCATGACCAGCCTGCAGACAGCCATCAGCCCCTCACCCAGGATGGCCACACCCTCATGGGGTGAAGGTCCCTGCTGAGGGGCTTGGCCAGCCTGAAAACAGCCATCAGCCACTCAGCCAGACTGGCCAGGCACCCCAGCAGGAACTCCACCCTAATCCGGGACACCCTTCAGGGGAAAGCAGCCAGTCCCCACCCATGCACCAGGCCTCTATCCTATATAATAAAAGGGTAATATGCACATTGACCCTACCAGCAGAACCACTGGGAATGACTGGTCACTATGACACACACTAACCACCAGGGGGCAGATGCTCAATGCAGGAGCTGTCCCCTGGTGGTCAGTGCACTCCCACAGGGGGAACTCAGCCACAAGCCAGGCTGATCCTCAGCCACAAGCCAGGCTGATGGCTGCCAGCACAGCGGTGGTGGCGGGAGCCTCTCTCTCCTCCTCAGTAGTGCTAAGAATGTCCAACTGCAGATTAGGCCTGCTCCCTGCTGGCAAGTGGACGTCCCCCGAGGGCTCCTGGGCTGCCAGAGGGGGATGTCTGACTACCAGCTTAGGCCCGTTCCCCTGGGGAGCGGGCCTAAGCCAGCAGGTGGACATCCCCTGAGGGATCCCAGACAACAAGAAGGCATAAGCCAGGCTGAAGGATCCCCTCTACTCCGAGTGCACAAATTTTTGTGCACCAGGCCTCTAGTTCTGTAATATTTGTATTCCTTCATACCTTGCAGTTTCACTTGCATAGTGGTTACACTATTTAAAATTAGTTACAATATTTAAAAATCAGAAGTAAAAATAACCAGTTTCTGTTTTCTTAAAAAAAGGTTCCCCACACCTGTTGATAGCCCATGATCCCCTGCTCCTGATTCCTTTATTACCAACCAGCTTTATTTATTTATATTAACTGGATGGCTTTGTGAGCATTTGAGTTTGGGAACCATTATCAGGTCTAACACCCTGAGGCTTTTTACATGGTAACTGAGGCTTTGAATGATTGACTTATCTAAGGTCACTTGGCTTTGGTAGGCTAAATCTCAATGGCCTTTTCAAACATCTTATTATTTTCCACTCTCCACTTACTCAATTATAAGTTTTATTTTTCAAATACAAGCAAAAGTTTATTTAAGTCACAGAGGTAGAAGTGAGCTGCGGAAGTGAGCCAGATGGGCTGTGTGGGCTCAGGAAACAAGTTACAGAGGCAAAACAAGGGCCCTTGGAGCTTAGGAGAAAGAAAGCAATGAGATACGCTTAAAGGAAGAAGGCACAGGTGGCTTGAGAGAGAGAGCACAGGTGCACTCAATTACAGTGAATGTTTTAATATATTTTTATTGATTTCAGAGAGAAAGGGAGAGGGGAGAGAAAGATAGAAACATCAGCAATGAGAGAGAATCATTGATCAGCTGCCTCCTGCACAACCCCTACTAGGGATTGAGCCAGCATGTGCCCCGATGTGGAATCGAATCATGACCTCCTGGTTCATAGGTCAATGCTCAACCACTGAATCACACCAGCCAGGCTCAATTATATGTTTTAAATGAATATGCTGTTCCCAAAAATAAGGGACTACACAGGAAGATCAGCAGACATTAGAGCATATTATTCACTCTAATTATTATTATATAAGTAGTATAAAAACAAAGGACTAAAATAGCTTCTGACTGCCAAGAAATATTTCATCCAAGTCCCTCTAAACTGTGACAGTGACCACTTTTTAAAATATATAGAATAGCTCTATTGAGATACTAGGGGCCCGGTGCACAAAAATTTGTGTACTCGGGGTGGAGGGAGTCCCTCAGCCCGGCCTGTGCCCTCTCACAGTCTGAGACCCCTCAGTGGATGTCCTATGATGGCCCCAGTCTGCCAGGCGCCTTCTGTGTGTGTGTGTATGTGTGTGTGTGTGTCACCACTGGGGACCTGCCCCCAGCCGCATCTGAGGCTCGGAGCAGTCCTCCTGTGTGTGTCTACCTGCTGGGGGCCTGCCCCAGGCACACCGTGGAGGCTTGGAGCAGGCACCCCCTCTATATTGATCTCTCAGACTCTTGCCCTCCCCTGCATGTTGTTCTCTTTTTTGAGCGTGGCCAGGGCTGGGTGCGGCCTGCCTCCCAAGCTTGCCTACTGCCCATCTTCCTCCAGCCACCAGAAAGCAGGGAAAACCCCGCCTCGTGGTCA
>PVJC01017831.1:0-32160 GCA_004026665.1 Murina feae
TTATAGGTGGAGGTGGCCAATCATGGAACACCATCTCAGGGGAGCCAATGAAAGGTCAGGGTACTGTGTAGGCGGCTCTGGGAGGGGCTCAGGCGGGCGTTGCCATCTCCCTGGTGTGCCAGAAAGATCTGAAATGCTGGAGTAAGCTCACAGCATGCATCAGCCTCTGCACCGAGACAAAACCTCCTGTGCTCTACCTGCACAACCGGGAAGCAGGAAGAGACTAGAGCAAAGCAGGACACTCAGTGATGTCTGCACTGAGGAGCGACAGCCAGTGGCATCCACAGGAGCCCCGAGTGGAGACAGCTTTGGAGCCGGAAAGCAGTTAGGGGAAATGCAGTTCCTTTCAGTACACTAGTGAGTCACCTTTGGGTGGTAGCCCTAGCTGGGAGGGGCCCTAGGAAGGTGAGTGCAGGCTCCACAGCTGGCTGGTCCTTACCTCGTTTCTGAGGGAATACTGTCCCACTCTACCCTGCACATCCAGGAATCACTTTTCAGCTGAATGTGCCCTTGGGACCAAACAATGAACCTGATATTCAATTCAAACAGCACTTCTGTAGGTTTTTATTTTCTTCACGTTGGTTAAATAGTAAGTTGAATATAACTTTAATACACAAGAAAATACTTCATGTACCTATGAGATAAGACAGGTAGGGAATGTGTTCAGTGCAAACCAAGTGTCCACCTGTGCAGAGACAGTGCCATCGGTGATTGTCGCTTTGGTCTCGCGCCACGTGGTCCACGCCAGAGGAGGGAGCGGTGGCCAGGCTCTGCAGGGTGTACTTCCGTCCTATAAAAGTAACTCCATTGGATGAAATGACAGGGCTACTGGCAGTTCACTGTCGCACAGTGGGGCAACGAAGGGCTCACAGGGCTCCATGATTGCGAATGGCTTGGGTGGGGGGCCCACAGCAGCTGGTGCTCCATCTGCATCGTCAGTAGGGGATGTCGTTCTGATAGTACTGGATCATGTCGTAGGTCCGGCTCCTGAAGGCCAAGAGTGAAAGGAGGCTGTAAGGAGTCCTTGCCAGTCTGGTGCCCGGAGCCCTCCATGTTGTTTCACCCTAACAGCTGCACTTCAGAGTCCCACCTACTCTCCTCCCTGGACGTACAAATGCAAAACTGCAGACCCTCTGGCCTCCTGCCAGTCCCTCTTGTACCTGGGACAACCCTTCCCCACCAGTAGCCATGGCTGTTCCAGCCACGTTTGTTCCAGCCCCATCTCCTGCTTGGCCTCTGAGGCCACCTCTCATTCAATGGGCCCCAAATGTGGGCTCCAGTGGGTGGCCCATCCTCAGCCAAACGACTGCCCTTGGTCCTGGTGGCCCAGGCTGCCCTGCCCCTTGCCGGGTGCCCCTCTACACCTTTCCTGGTCTGTGGCATCCAAATGAGTGATACTGTGCTCAGCCACCTACCTCATTTCACCAACAAAACGAGTATCAGAAGTAGTTCCTTGTATTGCCTTCCAAACCTCTCTCGTTGACTCAGATGTCATTCCCCACCCCACCTCGAGCTACTTCCTGTTTCTCTGCTCCCTCGTCAGCAGGACCACATGGCACTGCTCCTGTGCTGTCTTAGCCCAGCCAGCACCCACCTGGCCCTTTCCGTTCTTGTTAAGAGCCACTGTGCACCAGTTCTCAGATTCCAGCAGTCTCTGCACCTCCTGGGCTCTGCCCACAATCCTAACCCACCCCCTCACAGCTCCTCTGTTCATCCTGGAATGCCTGAGTGGCCTGTCCCCACCCTCCTCCCACCAATGTTTCCCGCCCAGCCCTGCACACCTCCCGAGAGGCCCTTTCCAAGTGTGGCTCCCTTAGCCTCACAGGCTCAGGCTCAGGTGGGCATGGATTCTGGCCTTCAGGCCCTACTGGGTGTTCCCCTCAGTACATCCCAACCCCTCTCCACCAGCATCCCATTACCCTGAGAGCTCACTTCACGGTGTTTGGGACAGTCTCCCAGAACGAGCTTCCTTGTCACCTGGCCCAGGTGCAGTCCCAAACAGGTGCCCATAGGGCACCGAGGTGTGGTGGGTGATGCAGGAGAGAGGGAAAGAGGGGAGGACTCACCTGTTACTGAGGAAGCAGCTCTGAATGACCTTCATGATGAAATTTGCAGCCTCTCGCTCAGTCATGTTGGGGCTGAACCTGTGCCTGGCAGAGAGGCTGTGTCAGTGCTGCTGTCGCCAGTCATCCCTCTAGGCTGCCCTCCCCACGGTCTTGCCTAAGGACTAACCTGAGCACTTCTAGAGATCTGTTCGGCGCAGGGTCAGGCCCGGGGAATGTTCCCTCCTGGGGACAGTTCTGAGGACCAGGTCTGGACTAATGTGGGGACACTGTTCCCAGCCGGCCTAGAGGGCTGTTCCCTTCCCCAGCACCTGGGCGAAGGGGCCCTGTGGCTGAGGGAGGACTAGCATGGGCCATGTCGCCAGCACTGCACCCTGATGAAGGGGCTTCTGCGGGGTGCCCTCAGCTGTGGCTGGTAACAGTGCTGCACCCCGGAACCCTGTCTGCTCTGGGGTTCCAAGGAGAGCACTCAGCTGGATGAGAATCACATTTATCCCCTCTCAAGAGGGTCCCACCTTGGGGGAAAGTGCTCCCCCAAATGGCTATGTGTCTGCCCAGGACCTACTTCAAGAGCTTGATTGTCTGACCACGAAAGCAGGGCAGGCCCGTGTCCAGCATGAGGGTGACCAGAGAGACGACTGCATCCATGTAGGGCCTAGGGAGAGGCAGGGAGGGGGGTGGACAGAGGTTGGTGAGTGGGGTGGCCCTACTCAATCCTGTGGCCCGGCCATCTCCCCCCATCTCTCTGCCACCTTTCACGTCTCTCCAGGGCATCCCTGCAGCCTCCAGGCTGGGGCTCACAGCCCCTGAGCAGACGAGCAGTTGTGCTCTGGTCCCCCCAGCCTGAGATCCCAGCTATGGTTTCTGGGCTCCGCGGAGGCAGTGCGGCTGCAGCACAGGGTTCCTGACCTTCCTCTGGGGTGTGCGCAGCAGGGGGTGTGACGTAGGCTCTGACAGACTCTGGGTTGGAGGCCAAGTGTCACCACACATGGCTGTGGGGCCTTGGCCACATGACATTGACACTGAAACGAGGACAGTGTGTCTCAGCATGTAGCCTGGGTGGCAGGTGTTCAGGCTGGGTGAGTGGGGTGCTGAGTGGGTGCCTTCCAGGCACTGACAAGGAAAGTCCAGCCCAGGAGGCTGTAAGATGTGGCTGGACTGATGCCCGGGGCAGGAGAAGACACTTAGCACAGGTGGGCACAGAGGCAATGGGAAAGCAAGGCCCTGGGTCACCAGGTGGCCTCTAGTTCCTCCATCCATAAAGGGACCTTGTTGGGTCTGGCCGAACTGCTGGAGTGGCACCCAGGACGGTGCCAGGCTGCCCATACTCCTCCCCAGGGCTCACCGCACGGCCAGGTAGCCTCGGACACACATCTCCATGAACCACTTGAAAGGCGTGGCCTCCATCTTGCCTCCCATGATCATCACCATCTCATCTGTCAGCTTGATGTCCGGTTCCCAGCCAAGGTTGCCTCCTGGCGAGCTTTCAAACATGAAGCCAAAGTCTGCAAAACCCCGAGAAACCATTTGCGATGGGATCAGATGCCAGGGAGACATGGGTGTGCTTCAGCCAGGGCTGGGAGCCACCAGGAGCGACCACAGGTCATGTTTACTTTGGGGCGCAGGGAGCGCAGGTGGAAGAGAGGAGTGAGCAGAGGTGGGAGCCAGGCCACAGCAGAGGCCAGCGCCTGGGCGGGATGAGCTTGGCTCTGGTTTCCAACCCCAGTTCTCCATGCCCCAGGGCCCCAGTTTCTACTCTCACCCCCAGTGTCCAACAGCTGAGCTCTCAAAACTGGACTTGAGCCCCTCCCCAGCTGGGGGCTCCAGCACACCAGCACCTCCCGTGCTCCAGGGGTGAAGGGAGAGGGAGGGAGGCGTGGGCCGGTCACCGATATGGATGATGTGGCCCTTCTTGTCCAGCATGATGTTGCCGTTATGCCTGTCCTTGATCTGCAGCAGGAACAGCAGGAGGCTGTAGGCGGCCATGCTGCGGATGAAGTTGTACCGCGCCTGGTGAGAGAGCCTGTGCTGACGGCGGCCCTCGGGGCTATGCCTCCCGGCTCCATGCCCAGGACCTCGGTGCAGGGCAGTAGGCCCCTCCCATGCCCGTGAATTAGCTTTCTCCTGGGGAGTCCATTTTGAGGGTTTCTTAAATACCAAGGAAGGTTGCTGGGTGCCCTGATTTATCCCCAAATGTAGGACCCAAGACAAGCAGGGACGGGGGAAGCATGAGGGGCAGGGCGGAGAGCACACACAAGCCCAGTCTGGGAGCTGTCCTGCTGGTCACCTGCTGGAAGGCCAAGGTGGACTCATCCCCATACTGGCGTGTGAAGTAGTCATACATGCCGAAGTCCGTCTGGCGGCCGAGCTGGTCCCGAGAGGTGCAGTCGGGGATGCACTCGATCACCCCACACTAGGGAGGAAGGCCATGTGCCAGGCTGTGAGATGACCGCTCTTGGCGAAGGCCTGACAGGCAGCTGCATGGGCTCCTGCGGTGAACTTACCCCGGGGGCGGTGGCCACTACTCGGTAGGGGAAGACAAAGAGGTCCAGGCCGACCAGTTGGAAGATGTTCTTGAAGAGGTCGATGATCTGCAGGGCCAGCATGTCCTGGGAACCAAGGAGACACAGGGGTAGGGGGCCAGCCTCCTCCAGCTCCCTTGACCCTTGGGGCCCCTGCCCAGTGACGGAGGGATGAAGGCTGTGGGAGTAGGAAAGCGTAGGGCCTGGCCTCACTGATCTCCAGGCACCGGGCTGAGCCACACTGCCTGGTGGGGGGTGACAGTAAGAGGCACCCAACCTCAGGGCAGCTCCTTCTGCGCAGCTGGTGGGTGCAGAGCAGGAGGGTTCCCTGCAAGGGCCCTGGTTGGGAGAAGGCCGATTTGCTCTGCAGCAGCTGAACCCAGCAGAACCAGACTTCTGTTTGTGCGTGTAAGGTCCGACTGTGAGGTGCAACTCCCCAAGCCTGACCAGGGCCTGGACCTTACCTGTCGGCAGTCATCTCCCACTTTGAAGATGGCCGCCTGCCAGGAGATCTTCTGGCCATCGGCCTCCTGTGTGCCTCCCTGGTCCTCAGCGTCTGAGCAGCATCGCAGACCTACGTGTGGGGGGTGAAGAGGCTGCCTGTTAGCCAAGGGCAGTGAGAGGCCCTCTGAAGGTGCCAGTGCACACCCTGCCCATGTGTCCGAAGGAACCTGGGAACCGTGGGATTGTTACAGCAAAACCCGGGGGGGAGGGGGCATGTCAGTGAGAGCCCAGCAAACGTTGGGGGGCAGCCAAGGGAGACATTGGGCCTGGGGGCTTTTCCTAGAAACGTTTATACTTAAATGGAACTGAAGAGAAAACTGCTTTTCTTTAGAAGTGAGGCTGCAGGGTCAGTGTTGGGCACTGCGAAATGGGGCAGGGGAGCGTGTCTGTACTCTGGGGTGCCTGGGAGGAGTTGGTGGCCAGGGTTCAGGTAAGGCCAAGGAACCCACATTTTTGCACTGGCTGGGGCCGACTATCATCCCCTCCCAATTCATGCCCACCAGAAGCCACAGAATGTGCCTTACTTCTTTGCACATGTAAATGAGTGAATGAGGCCACAACAGAGTAGCCTGGGCCCTTTATCAGGAGGGGGAGTTTGGACACGGCACACGGGGAGAAAGCCAGGTGAGGGCAGCAGCAGAGGTTGGAGGGATGCAGCTGCAAGTCTGGTCGCCTGCATGGCAGCCTGAGCTGGTGATACACCTCCCAAAGCCTTGGCCACTTTGTCTCAAGAAGAGATCACTTGGACTGACTTTGGGGCCAACCTTTAGGGGTCTCTGTCACTGCACATGAGCTCTGTGCCCTCCCCAAATAAGAGGCCACACTATGAATGGATGGATGGCCACTCTCTCTCATGGGGCGCTGGTAACAAACTAAACATGCTAAAGAAGTGGCATTAGCTCGGGTAGTATGGCTCAGTGTTTGAGTGCTGACCATGCACCAAGAGGTCACCAGTTCAATTCCTGGTCAGGGCACAAGTCTGGGCTACGGGCTCAATCCCCAGTAGGGGGTGTGCAGGAGTAGTCGATCGGTTTCTCTCTCTCTCTCCCTCTTCCTTCCTCTTAGGGGCCACAATAAAAATATATTAAATTTTTATTTTTATTTTTTTTTTATTTTTTTTTTTTTAACATATTTTATTGATTTTTTACAGAGAGGAAGGGAACAGGGTAGAGAGTTAGAAACATCGATGAGAGAGAAACATCGATCAGCTGCCTCCTGCACATCTCCTACTGGATATGTGCCCGCAACCCAGGTACGTGCCCCTGGCCGGAATCGAACCTGGGACCCTTCAGTCCGAAGGCCGATGCTCCATCCACCGAGCCAAACCGGTCAGGGCAAATTTTTATTTTTTTAAAGTGTCATTAGCAGGGGGAGATACTTAGATCCCAGAACACAGAAATTCTCCACTGACCTTCTTTTTCAAGTTCACTAACTCCACACCGTTTCACCTTAAATTTAGCCAGATACGGAGCTTTGGCAGCGCTGCAAGACAACAGAAAGAAGTGACAGTGACACAGCCGATGGGAAGCTCAGGCAGGAGGGGCTGAGGGGCGGCCTTCACCTCTGCATGGGTGTCCCCGACTTGTAGTCGATGTCCAGCACGATGGCTTCAGGGTTGCTGGGCAGGTAGCAGCCTGCAGGGCAAGAGGACAAGTCACAGGGCACAGAGTGTGACAACGGCAAGCACACAGCTCACAGCCACACAGAGCTCTCGTGCAGAGTCGCCTGCAGATGGGCAGGCGCCCAGGGCCTCTAGGAGGACGCAGTGAGTCCTCAGCCTGTCTTCTCCCTGTGCCGCGCCACATGGCATGTTGGTTAAATATTAAGCTGACAGGCAGGGAATGCGTGCTGCCCCCTGCTGGCGCGAGGCCCGCTCTCAGAGGACCCACGCAGGAGCTTTCTGCCCTGCTCACCTCAGTTCTTGGACTCAGCCCACTAACAGCAGCTCCCCACTCAGCACACATGTCAAGTACGACAAGAGAAACCCTGTTCCTGGCCAGGAACTGGCAGGTGCCCTGGGGGAGTGTGCTCCCTGAGCCCCTTGGCGATGGGAGAGCTCTGGGAGGTGGGCTTCAAGCAGGGGCCCTGAAACAGGAAAGACTGGGTCTCCTGGGGAGCAAAGTGAGGCCTTGCTGTGGACTGCAGATGGGCTGTCCTACCAGGGGAAAGAGGGGCAAACCAGGACCACAAATCCTGTCCCTCCCTTCCACCCTTCTTCATCTGCCAGCTCTAGCCTCTCTCACAGATGTGATCTCGACTCCTCTGCTCTAGAGCCCCACTGGCTCCCCAGTGCCTCCAGGAAAAGCCCCAGCAGCATGGTCTGTGGGGGGCAGGGGACTCACTGATGAGGGAAATGGAGGCCCCTGTGGACTTGAGAAGCTGAGCTGTTGTATGTGCTGAGTAGCGTAGGAGCTCAACAGAACAAGCCAAGGAAAGAGCTAAATTGAGGCCCCATAGGCAACCTTGCTGAGGCCAGCTGGTTGAACATTTGCATGGATGCTCAGGGTTTTGATAAAGAAGTCTGAACCAATGGTTAAGAATGGAGAGTTGTGTTCCGGCCCAAGTGGCCCAGTGGTTGAGTGTTGATCTATGAACCAGGAGGTCACAGTTTGATTTCCAGTCAGGGCACATGCCCGGGGTGCAGGCTTGATCCCCAGTGGGGAGCAAGAGGCAGCCGATCAATGGTTCTCATCACTGATGTTTCTCTCTCTCCCTCTCACTTCCTCTCTGAAATTAAAAAAAAAAAAAAAAAAAAAAAGAGAGCTCTGGAGTACAGCCTGGATTTGCATCTTGACTTAAAAATTCTGCATGGCAACAACTACAGGCACCAGGGAGCAGCTTCCCACCAGGGAACATGGGCACCCTCATCCTGACAGATCCTCACACACCTCTGATGCCCTCATTCCAACCTCATTCCCACTGTCCGTGTGGCCTGCACTGCTCCTGTTATACTGGAGTTCAGGAACTTTCTAGAATAATAGCTGCTGAGGACAGTGACTTTGTCTTTAGAAAAACCACAGGCAGCAAGGAAAAGAAAACACTGAGAAGCAGCTTCTAGCTCGCCAGGGGCAGACTCTGGGAGGGGTGCTCAGGGCACCCAGGGCCCAGGCTGGAGGCCAGCCCCACTGCTGGTCTCATGCTCCCTTGTCCCCGACCGCACTCCTTGGGGAGGGCAGTACCCTGATCCCTGCAGAAGGAGGCCCATCTCCTCAGCCTCCTGCTTACCAGGCTGTACTTTCACTTCAGACAGAGCTGACAGACAAGCCTTCTTCCTCTCGTCTCCTTTAGGGTAGGGCCTGTGAAGAAGACAGAAATGCTGTGTCTTCTGCGGGAACTGGTGTGTAGGAACTTCTGGGGGCCCCCGGGCCCCTCCTGTCTGGCCACACTCTGTTTGTTGCTTCCTCGCTCTAGCTCCTCCTGGAGGTCTTCCAGGCTCAGTTCTTCCAGGAGCACAGAGTTCCTGCCCCACATTCCTCATGAGGGGAGTCATTTAATAGTGGGCGCTGTGAAGGAGTCTGGCTTTCCTAACTAGGCTCCTTCTGAACTAGGAGAGAGCAGAGTGGCCTCGAACTGTGGGACAGTATCTGGAAGGAAACTAAGATGTTTTCTGAAGCTCGCCTGGCTGTGCATGTTGCTCTTCTGTCGAGAGCAGAGACTGCCCCCCAACTGTTCACTCGCACCACCAGGCAATCCCCACGAGCAGGAGGGCAGGAGTGTGCTTACTTGATGATGGCTGACACGTTGGTGATCTTGTTAAAGAAGTCGAATTCCCGCTGGTAGAAGTCCTTGGCTGGGCCCGACAAGGAGCCTGTGATCTCCTCCACTAACTGCTCCAGGAGGTCACCGATGTCAGCTGACAGAGAAAGTGAGAGGGCCAGTCTGCAACTGAGCCACGGAAACCCTGAGGAACCTGCATGCTTGTGGGACGCACAGTCTGCATATTCCCCGGCACCTAGACCCGCTGTCATCAGAGTGAGGTCTGTGGACACCTGCGGGTCCCCGATTAGCTCTCAGTGAACCCCCCCAGTCAGCATCACACCATGAGGCGTTTGCCTGCCTCAACGTGTTGACTACTATGAGGCTGCACACAGGCAGTGGGGCCAAGGATGCGGGTGCTCACTGGCGCCTCCTGGCTCTGCTCTGACTAACCCCACGTAAACCAAAGTTCTTGAACCTGTCAGCTTTAAGGTGGTGAGGACGATTAAGAAGTCCCTCTGAGAACTGCTGCCCTGGTTCTCACATGGGATCACTGGGTCAAGCACAGGGGCCACTGCTTGGGAGAAGCAGCTCAGCCCGAGCAGGAGGGTCTCACAAGTGCCTGGGGAGGGGCAGGCGGGGGATCTGCAGGGTGGGCTAGCAAAGGCTTCATGATGCGTGGGGACCTGCTCCCACTGTCTGTTAAAGGTGAGATGTTTTAGCCAAAGGACGGGAAGTAGAGGGACTACAAGCTGGGGCAGTTGCGGGGGGGTTCACGATGGGGGGAAACCTGAGGGAGGATGACCGAATACTCACGGTCTTTCTGGTGCCCTTCTTCATCTAGATAGATGTTTGTCTTCATGTTCCAGATGAACTGATGCGCCAGAAGCTGGGATTTGGATGCTGCCCACAGAATATACTCCCGCACGTAGCCCATCTACAGGACAGCAAGGTCACGTCAGCCCAGGCTTGGAGCCTCTCTCCAGGCGAGACTGTTACCCAGAGCAGGAGCAGACTCCATGGTTTCCAGCAGTGAGTATAGCCCACCAGCTAGGTCAAGTTCTGGCTCGCTGGCCAGTGAGCTGGATGGGGCCCCCAGGTGTATTGCAGACCGCAATACAGGCCTGAGTTAGCTTTTGTCTCCCCTGTTCCTTCCCCTGTGACTCTGCCACTCATTTTTGCTGTTGACAAGTATGAGGAATGAATAGGCTGGGTACTAAAACTCATCTGTAAAGCCAAGGCAAGACTCAGTCTATCAAGAGAGGCTGTGGTCCTAGCAGCACTCTGGACTCTGGAATGAGATGAAGCATCCTGCCAATCTAGGAGAAGAAAGCCTCGGGACACCCAGCCACTGTGCTCACAGCGCTATGGAGATGGGAGCAGCGGGAGGTACCCACGGGGGCTGGTGCCGCAGGGTTCAGGGGGATACAGTGGGGAAAGTGAGGCTGGCACAGAGCATCGGGGAGCAGGACTGGCAGTGTCGGAGAAGCAGGTGCTGACCTGATGCATAGACCATGTGGGCTCTGGGCTGTGGCAGGCTCTGTGCTAGAAGTTTATGTACGTGTCCGCGGTTACGAGCTGAACTGTATTCCGTCCAGTGCTTCGGAATGTGACTATGTTTAGGACGGGTCTTTAAGGGGTTAAGTTCAAAAGGGGTAATTAGGATAGGCCCTAACCCAATCTGACTGGTGTCCTCCTCAGAAGAGACACACAGAGGAACAACCATGTGAAGACACAGGGAGAAGACAGGCTTCTACCAGCCAAGGAGAGAGGCCTCAGAAGAAAGAACCTGGCGGACACCTCGGCCTCCGGCTTCCAGCCTCCAGAACTGTGAGAAAACACATCTCTGTGTTTAAGACCCCCGTCTGTGGCTACGGCAGCCCTTCCAGACTAATACATCATCTCATCTAGTCTTCACCGCTTCCCACTGAAGAGATAAGGGAGTCGGGGAACCTGCTAAGACCCGCATCCAACAAGTGGACACCCAGGCCAGGCTGAGAACCTTCCAGAACTTGCTCACACTGCAAAGTGAGATGGGCCTCAGGGTGAGTGGGGGTCTCCTGGCCATGGACACTGACAACCATGGTGGGGATGGGTGTGAAAGGAGCTCGGGGACAGTGGGCACAGGTTGGTGGTCCTGCTCCCAAGGCAGGCTGGGAATACACCTCATCAGTAGGCTGGGCGTGAGGGCTGGACGGTGTCCTTGCCAAGGGCTCTCTCCTCACGCCCCGTGTAGCCCAGAATGGAGAGAGCAGCACAGGCACAGCCTTACCTTGTCATACCTGAGGGCCTGCACGATCTGGGGGATGTAGAACAGGATGGCGTCCTGCAAGTGAGAAGTGATCATGACCTCAGAGGGAGGACAATTCCTCACGGCCAGGAAAGGTGAGAACAACTCCGTGTGGATGGACGCCCCAGGCTCCCCCTCCCACCTGGGACTGCTGTGCTGTCACAGCCTCCAGGATACTGTCCTTGCTGAGACCACAGCAGGACCAGAACCTGGGAAAGCCCACAGGACAGCAAGGAAAACGGCCAACGGCTCAAAACACATCATCAGTGAGAAAAAGCAAGAGGAACCAGGCTCCTGTGCCTACAAGGGGAGAAGGCCCACCTGTGTTCACTGCTGGGGGCCTGCCTGGGGACAACGGCTGTGGTTACAGTTTGCGGGAGCTGTATGCTGGAGCTGCAGTAATTCAGACTCCGGAACATTCTATCAAACCCCTGTCACTGGGCCTGTCATGTGGGATCACTGGGCCATGGGCCTGTATGGCTACAACTGGAACCAACTCAAGTGAACTTTTTCAACTCAGACACTTAAAAAGTGTAACTAAGAAACACATCTGAATTAGAATGAAATCTATCTTCTATGACTACTTCTAAACAGAAATATAAAGATACTAGAGGGTAGGATCCCTAGACCTGGCTGGCGATCAGGGCTGATCTGTGGTGCGACTGGTAGGGAGTGGGTCCCTGACTGGTACCTGCCTTGCCCCCCGCCGCCACCATCACCAGTCACCCCCCTCTGCAGGGCAACTGGCAGGGGGGCGGGAGGAGGGCCCCCCTGCTGGTGTCCACCTTGGCTGGCCTGCAGGCTGGGGGCAGCTCCTGCATTGAGCGTGTGACCTCTGGTGGTCAGTGCATGTCATAGTGACCAGTTGCTCCATTGGTCATTCAGCCGTCTGGTTGATTTGCATATTAGGCTTTTATTATATAAGATGTGCTAAGATAGACCAATGTTTAATCAGGCCTACATCTGGGTTTAAAATAAAGCCTGTTTCTCATCTCTCCTCCTAAACACTGTTGGGGAGTCCCACTAAGGCCAAGAGCTATGCTTACCGGTGGGAAGGACCGCAGGACTTTAACCCCATACTGTGCCGTGAGGGGATGCGGTGGGTACATGCTGGAGAAGTAGGAGAGCCCTGTGGGCGGGTCCGCGGGCGCCCAGCACAGCACGTGGCTGAGCTCAGGCGCATCGGCGTCGATGGTGTGCCAGGTGACCAGGAACTGGGAAGGAAATGGAGATGGTTGGCCTGTCCCCGGAGCCCACTGGGAATACTCAACTCCATCCCACATCACAAGGATGGCCCGAAAAGGGATGATTATAAAGCATTTAAAACAAAGTGGGAAAGGCTTCTGACAGTTATGTACAGCAGCACATTTCAACTAGGGTGAAGCACATCAAGAACATAAATGCTTCACAGGAGTGGAAAACAGGAAATTGGAAAAATCATTGTACCACCGAGGTTACCAGGTTTCTGTCGTATTTCTATTTTCCAGGCTCTTCTGGAGGCCATTATGTGTTTGTACATTTGAACCCACTGCCCAGCACATACTACACTAGAGGCCCGATGCATGAAATTCATGCAAGAGTAAGTCTTCCTTCTCCCGGCTGCTGGCACTAGCTTCCCTCTGGCACCCGGGACCCAGGCTTCCCTGGCAGCCCCGGCTTCATCTGGAAGGTTGTCCAGAAGGATGTCCAATCTAATTAGCACATTATGCTTTCATTATTATAGATTACCTTGATAGCTTCAGGAATGTCACTAACAGCTCCTGGGTCCAACCGAACCAGACGGGTCACTTCACTGCCAATGGCTTCTGTGTTCTTAAACCTATGGCCACAGAGGGATGGATGGGATGGCCTCACCAGCAGAAGAGGAGCCGAGGGACCCCTGAACTGCACGGATGCAGATCAATCCCAGCTATAGCTACTGACACACTAGTAACTCCAAACACAAGCGTTTACAATGAACGGCATTATCATCAGCTGTGATAAAATTCCAGAACCACCTCCAGGAATTACCCTATCACTGTTCGAAGGATGCCTCCCTTTACTGGCCTTGCCTTCAGAACAGCCCTTGGCCCTGGCCCCCAAAGGGACCCATCCAAGGCCAGAAGGCATCTTAGCAAGTGGGAGGGCGGGTATAAGTTTTGAGGTATTACTGGCTCAGGCTAACACAAGACAGACTTTCTATAAACCCTGCCAGGCTGTGGTCCTGATCCAGAGGACTGAATTAGAACCAGGAGGAGGAAGCGGTAAGTAAGCAAGTATGGGCTAATGGGAAAGCACCCACATGGTGGGGGGGACATAATCCCTCTGGTGGGACTGAATGTGAGGGCCGTGGAAGTCCCTCTCAGTCTGAGAGCTCTGTCCTTGTAAGAGCTTCCCTGGGAGAGTTCACATTCCCTCTGTGGCTGGCTGCCTCCTCTGGGTAGCCTGCCGCTGAAGTCAACATCCAGGAACAAATCCAAACCCTTCCCAGGTCAACTCCCTGAAGTGGTGGCCTCCATGCACTTCCTTTCCTTCTCGAATAAGACCAGGGCCTGAATGTGATGTGACTTCCTGGGGCTCCAAGTGCTGGAGTACCCTAGGCAGGAGTCTAGGCTGTGTGACCACACACAGGACTGGGTGACTGTCCAGTGCGAAGGACCGGCCTGCTAATATAGCTTCCCCAACTGTCCCTGACGATGACATGTCACATTTCTCCTCACTAAGGCCCCCTTTCTCTGGCAAAGCCCTTGTGAAACAGGTGTGATGGGGGCCCACCTGGCTGGCAGCTGCACGGCCAGATATGGAGAGATGCTCCAGGCGAGGTTCACATTATCTTTCCACTGCTTCTCACTCAGGCTGGTATACTTGGACCTCCAGTTGGCCACACTGTTCTCCCCGGCCTGGTCCAGCTCCAGCTCTGGGGCCGACAGTGGGTTGTACCACGTGGTGAGACGTTCAATCTCGGTGGCCTGGCAAGGTGAGACAGACACTGATGGACTTTCTGCATGCGCCCATGTGCTGCTCTGCTCCCCTCTCCTCCCTGGTGCTGTGGGCAAACGGTGGATGGTGCCTTACTAGCAGCGACAGCAGCAGTGTTCTGCGCTTCATGTAGTATTTGTGCAGCTGGGAGCCCCGGTTGGTTTTCTTGGACATGCCTGGGGAGCAAAAGGGAGCACACTTGTGTTCCTTGGAGGTCATCGGCCCACCCTTAGTTTCCAGAACCCAGGGGAAACTGTCTTTCAGCGCCCTGTCAGCAAACCTTCAACTAACCTGACTTCTTGGAGATGGTTGACATGCCGCTGGACAGGGGGTAAGTGTTGATCCAGCCTTGCGTGGCCTGTTGGCGGGAGCCGACAGCTATATCCAGATTGCTCCGGGTATCTTGATTATCTGTGGGCAAAAACATTGTTGCTTCTAGAATGAGGTGTCTGAATTTTCACCAGAGATAAGGCAATCAGTGGAAGAGCAGGGACACACACAGCTGATGACAGCTTTGCAGAATTAACCCAGACCTATCTGAGAAGTTCTAGATGAAAAGCTTACTAAAATTCATATCTTCCTCCCAGGCTTTAAGATAGAATGAAATAAATATGGTAGTTATCTTGATAAATGATGGCAGTTATCTGATCTCTAGCCCCGTGTTGTAGCGAGGACCTGGGGGGCAGATGATAAGGGCTGTGTGCCCTGTTCTGAGTGGAAGCAGGAAGCCGACTTAGGAAATCACTATGTCTGCCTTTTCATTTTCCTTCCTTTTCCTGGCAGTCAGGTTGTCAGCTATGGGTCTGGTGCAGAAACTCCACTCCTCACCTCTAATTTATGACATGTAATCGGCTCCATGCTTCGAGAATAAGAACATGGTTTTCTTCTGGAGGTTTGCTGTCCCTTTTCCTTACCCTTCACCCACATCCACCCTGGCTGGATCCTATTCATCCTCAGAAACTCAGCCACGTCACCTCTCCCAGAAAACTGTCCCTGGCTCCCCAACAAGTGGGCCAAGTGCCTCTCCTTGAGGGATGCTCCCATAATCCCCTCCTGTTGACATCACCTGTTGATCTGATTGTTTCCTACCAATATGGACAGTCAGACATGCAGCAGGTGCTTGTAGACCGAGCTGATGGGATGGATCTGTTCATTCTGCTCCTCAGCTGGGGCTGGAGAAGTGGTGGCCGGGCAGGCTTCAGGCCTTTGGTGACTGTGCAGCACGGCCAAGGCCAGGCCTCAGCTGGGCCCAACAGGCTCTTCTGACTAGGCTACTCCAGGGCTGTCCACTGCACACCTCTGTCCTGCACCGCCCCCTACCCCACACCTCAGCTCCACCACCTGGGAGCAGCTGCACTGCTCAGAACACCCCTCACCTGGGGGAACCAGCTGGCTGGCAGTCAGGTACTTCTTATCTGAGAACATAGCAGTCCAAAATTTAATCATTATGCTTATGTCTTCACGCAGTCTCTTTTCTTCTTGAGTAGGAAACTTCGGGGGACAACTTCAAACAACCACAAGAAGACAAGGGTTGAGTGCCTGGAGTCAGGCACTAGAAGGCAGCACATTATAACGCAGTGGGAGGCAACACCAGTGATACCTGGGTGATGGGAGGTTAGCCCAGAGCTCCTGATCAGGGAAACTATCTTATCCTGCATGGTAAAGTGTGACGCTCTCTAGCCCTCTCATGACCACCTCAACCACTATCCTCAGCAACATCTCCAACTCTCGGCAGAATGGTGTACTTGTGCATGTTGTGCAACCACAGCTGTTTCCATACAACACCCATACTTGCAAAGCCCCAGGAGGCAGATATTTGCAATTCTTTGTGCAATAACCATTCATAGTAATTGGAAAGTTAAAAAAGGATGCACTTAATCTTAAAAGATGCACTCAATCTTTAAGGCAATTGAACTGAATTATTGTTCATCTCACAGGGAGGCTAGCTAAGTACACACATGGAAACACAGCACAGGGCTCGGACAGTCAAATCCAGGGGTGTCAGGGTTGCTGAATGAGGTTGGTGGCATAAACCAGGCAAACTGTTTCCTCCTGTGATGACCTCTGGGGACCTGGGACAACGTGAGGTACTGTGTGGAGCTGGGCTGTCATTGGACTCTGCACAGCATAGCGCGGGGAGTACCTGAAGTAGTCAAAGGCAGTTGAATAGATCTTCTCCCGGAGCACGTTGCGAATGGTTGCATTTGGAACCACGTCGGCGTGCAGGAGAGACAGCCCCAGAGTCAGCAGTCTAAGAGAGAACCAGGGGCCAAGTCAAACCTTTGCAGTCTGGACCAAACCTCTGTGGGGTCCGGGTCTACCCTGCAAACCACTGGGCTCTTGAGCTTAGGGCATGTCTCCAAATGACAGAGCTCTAGGCTGCCAGGATGGCGGCATCAGTCAGGTGATTATAGTTCACAGGTTTATTACACCCAGAATGTCCCAGGAAAGGTTCTTCTTAAACCTTCACTTTTGTTGGGATAAAATTAATGTATTATTCTGCCTTGGCAATAACTTAAGTTTAACGAACTATCTGCAAACTACTCCCTGAGCCCTGGCCGGGTGGCTCAGTTGTTTGGGGTGTTGTCCTGTACACCACAAGGTTGTGGGTTCAATTCCCAGTCAGGGAACATACATAGATTGTAGGTTCAATCCCTTGTCAGGATGTGTCCAGAAGGCAACCGATCCATGTTTCTCTCTCACATCAATGTTCCCCTCTCTCTAAAACCTACCAACATATTCTCAGGTGAGGATTAATAAAGACAACACCTACTCCCTAAGATGCAGTCACTTACAGGTACTCTGAAGGCAGAACAATTAATTCAAGTTAAAAAAAAAAATTATTTACCAAGACCTGGTTCTGCCAAGTCAGGGCTCCTGAACAAGTGTCTACAGACAGTGCTGGTCTGTGACAAGGTCAAGTACAGAAACAGAGAGGAAGCACCTAATCACTTCTATAGCAAGTCCACATTGCTATGTGAGTCCTTTTCTAGGAGTTCATTCTCATTGCAACTTATAAAAGTAGAGGTCGGTGACAGTTTTAAAATCGGGAAAAAGTACTTAGCTCTCCCTCAAAGTAGCTTGAGAAGCACAGCCCAAGCAGCACCCAGTGCGCTGCAGGAATGTGGGTCTGGAGCTCATGGGAGGGGCATACAGAGCTGGCATCACTGGTGGGCAGCAGGAAGAGGTAAGGCAGGGAAGTGGCATACCCCAGGTGGGGGCTCCGCACCTTCCCTCCATCTGACCACCCAGCACCTGCAGGTCCAGCTCAGACCTCTCCTCCCCACATCAGGCTGGCCTTTCCTGCTATGTCTGCTATGTCTAGAGCACCCCAGTCATAGCACCCCACCAGGCCACACATCCCAAAGGGGACTATGTGCCCTCCCCTCATATGTCTGATGTCTTGCACAGGACTTAGCATGTAGTTGGCATGATCGGAAATGACCTGACCTAAGTCACTGCCGGCTCCCTGGCCTGACCCTGTTATACCACTTATATTTTTTAAGATTAAAAAAAAACATTGACTGTTAGAGTAAGAGGGATGGAGAGGGAGAGAGAGAGAAAAACACTGATGTGAAAATGAAACATCGATTGGCTGCCTCCTGCATGTCCCCTCCTGGGGATTGAGCCTGCAACCCAGGCATGTACCCATATCTGGCATCGAATCAACAACATTTTGGTGTATGCGATGATGCCCAAGCAACTGAGCCACACCAGCCAGGATACCACATGCTATTTTTCATTCACACTATGTCGCCAGAAAGGTGACACCATTTTGCTGCCACCCACCCCCAAACTATTTAGAAATGCTGCCCAACATCTGGCTGCCCCAGTCAACAAGTGGATCAGCTTCCTGGGCACTCTCCTGCTGTGGACAAAACAATGGTCGACTTCCCCAGCCCTGAAGGGTGCGGTGGGACAGGTCATTTGTGCACATCCTGCAAGCTCTGTCAGTTTCTGGTGAATAAATGACCAACCAGGGGAAACCCCCATGGAGAGGGCACACAGCACCAGCAGCTCAGCCCCCCTACAAGAGGAGGAGAGCCCCTCACTTGAAGCGAGGCCCAATGGCTGCCACGTGTCGGTTCATGCTCCCCTTGGCCCCGCCGATGTTCAGGGACATGGAGCGCTGCAGCAGGCTGGAGAAGATCTCCACTTGGTCAGAGCTGCAGTACTTGGCGATCTCGAACCGCTGCACCAGGAACTAAGAGGCAAGGACAATACACTGCCATGACGGGGCCTGGCTGGTTCATCCCAGAGCCAGCTCAGCCAGGAGGGGAGAAGCTCTGTGCTCAGGAGAGTGGTCTGAGGGAAACAGGGAGGGGCTGACAGGGGCCTGGGGATAAGGCTGGAACAGAATAGCCTATCTAACCTCTTCCCCACCAGGTAACACCATCTTAAATCTGGAGCCCCATGCTCACTGGGCCCCGAACCCCAGGGGGAGCCCCCACCCCTATAATTAGAGGAGGCAGAGCACGGCTGAGCCTGGAGAGGCAGTGGGGTCCAGACACATACGTCAATCCAGATGCAGTGAGGGGTCACTTCGGGGGCACAGGGTTTGGGCTGACTCGCTTCTGACGCTGCCAGGGGGTCTGCTTCCTTTATTTCAGCAGAAAAAAGGCCAACCTTCTGCTCCACCGTCATCTGCCAGGCCCCTGCCATCTCCCGCAAAAACTGCAAGTACACAACGACTGTTAGCTCCTCACAGAGCACAGAAAAGTGCTTACTAATTATTTTTTACTATAAAGGGAACAGATGCTCACTGAACAAAGTTTATAGACCAAGGGAAGTATGACTAAAAATAAATATCACCTGTGATCCCACTTCCTAGCTTTTTGTTTTTTTAACATGAAGCCCATTCTTGAACTACTGCCAGGCCATGTTCTGTGTGGTGGCAGCCAGGACTGCTTGTGATGGCGGTCTCTGAACTAGCAAGGGCAGAACTGGATTCTGGTTCCAGAACCCACTTCCTCTTCTCCACCCTACATGGACCCTGCAAAATGCCTTCATGCCACTAACCGGCTGGCAAATAACTGGGGAGGGTGAGTGGAGTTTGAAACTGTCGCTGGGCAAGGGGTTCAGCAGGGGAACAGCTTCCCCTGTTGGCCTGACAACACCAGACAGCTCCTTCAAGGGGGTCCAGACCCACCTGCAGAGTGGTGGTCACTGGGGCTTGGTGCCTGGGACAGACATCCTGGCTTTCTGCTCAGTATTTACTTCCTCCTTCTTCCTTAAGTTATGGTTTTGTGTGGGTGGCCACGTGGCCAGTCACAAGTACCCTCATCCAGGCCTCTGCTGTTTGGGGCAGCCACAGGTTTTCATTAGCACTAATGAGCAGTGGGCATCAACTGAGTGAGGCCCTGGGGAAGGGCATGGCAAGTGGTCCTTGCCTTGGCCCTCTGCCCTCCTTCCTGCCTGAGGCACGAAGTCCACACACTGAAGGTGCAGAGTTGCAGACAACAGGCCTGGGATATCAACAAACTGCCCACAACAGAGAAGAACGAACTCCCATTGGTCAAGGCACTGCTCTTGGTTTCTGTTTCCTGCAGAGATATGCAGGTGTTACAATCGATTGAGGGGGAAGGGGGGCTTCCGGCCCGTGGGCCATATAAGGTCCAATAAATCCTTTGCTCTGGCCCTGCTAAGGCACTAGGGGTGAGTTAATTAAATGTGTGACTGAATATAGCAGGCTAATTCTTAAGTTGATAATTTTGTATGGCCATCGATGGATGTTATAAATATCCAAATGGCCCTTGGCAGAAAAAAGGTTCCCCACCCCTGCAATAGATGAAGAAACCGCAGGGCCACCAGGACCAATGAGCCACAGCACAATCACTCATTTGATAAGCAGGTCGCTGCCTCTGGTCAGGGCCTTCTGGGCTCTGGGAATGGAGACTAACACATCCGCCTAGTCTACTGCGGGGCCACAGATGACGAGAAGAGCAAGCTATGGACAGTGGACACTGATCTCTGCTAAGGGAAAAGCAGCCATAAAGAGGCTTAGAAGAGTGAATGAGGGTGTATGCACACTGTAGGTAGCGTGGCAGGGGACAGCTGTGGGCCCACTTCAGTAGCAACTTCAGAAAAACGGACGCAAAGAAGCTGCTCCTCACAAAATTAGCCCCAGAGAAGCATCCCTGTCAACACACACCCATTTCCAATGCTGATACGAGTTCCAATCTCAGAGAAATGGCTCCCCCTACTGAGCTTTTGAAAAATAACAACTTCAAGGCATCACTGGGATGCTTTTCACATATGACAGTCCTGTGGGCAGGCATTAACATCACACTCTTGTCCCAGCTGGTTTAGCTCAGTGGACAGAGCGTCAGTCTGCGGACCGAAGGGTCCCGGGTTTGATTCCAGTCAAAGGCACATGCCCAGGTTGCAGGTGCAATCCCCAGTAGGAGGTGTGCAGGAGACAGCTGATCAATGATTCTCTCTCATCATTGATGTTTTTATCTCTCTTTCCCTCTGAAATCAATAAAAACATATATTTTTAAAAAACCACACTCTCACACATAAGGAGACTGAAGCCCCAGAGGGTAAAGGGCTTGCCAGGGTCTCCAAGCTCATCAGCTGAGGATAAGCTCTCTCCATCTCTCACCCCACCCTTAAGAGCAGACAACCCCGGTGTCCTACCGGCACTTCCACCCCGTTCTTGCCGGCCAGCAGCCACTCCCAGCAGGCCAGGGCAGTCTCCATGCCATGCTCATTGAACATCCGGAGGGGACCCCAACACAAATGATGGAGAAGCTGTGGGTCACAATCTGGAACCAAACACACTGTTCAGAGGCCTTGAACATGGGCTGAACCCCATGGCCTCCCTAGGTGAGCAAGATAGTCAGTCAGCATCAGCTGGGACCACAATGGCCTTTTATTTGCTTCTACCCATCAGAGAGGCCACAGGGATCTCTATTTGGGGAGCTCCAGCTCTTTCTTCAGCCACAACTCCAATTCACTAAGGATGATGGATGCCAATTTGTTTACAAACGAGCCCAGGTCACAGGGCTGGTCCCTTACCTTTGCTGCTGATGAGCATCGCTGTCAGCTTGAACATGGCCTGTGTGTAGGGCTGAGGATTACTGAGGTCTAGTGCTATGTTCAGCTCCTGGACCATCATTTTGTTCAGGTCAGATATCTGGCCTGTGGCATCGGAGAACCGAATCATTCCATACACCTACAAGAAGCACACTATGTCAGCAGAGGCCCTGGCAGCCACCTAACCACAATCAAGGCAGGACCAAAGGGTGCTTTACCTCCCCAAACTTGAGCCGACAGTACACATGCAGTGACAGGCTCAAGTCAGCGATGCTACTGCTGCTCAGAGACTGTGGGGAAATCCTCTTTTAGAAATGCGTGTGAGCCCTAGCCTGTTTGGCTCCATGGTTAGAGCATTGGCCTGGGGACCAAAGGGTTGCAGGTTCGATTCCTGGTCAAAGGCACATATCTTGGTTGCAGGTTTGATTCCCGCCCTCATTGGGGAACGTGTGGGAGGCCACCAGTCAATGTGTGTGTGTGTGTCTCTCTCCCCCTCCTCCCTCCTTTCCACTATCCCTCTGAAGATCAATGGAAAAAATATCCTCATGTGAGGATTAAAAAAAAAAGAAACTGTGTTAGAGTTCCCACCATTCTAGATGGTCCTGAGGGCAGGCACCTGGTCTTATCATCTTTGTATTCCAGCACTGAGCCTGAGGTCTGACTCCCATAGGTGTGTGTGCATGCGGGTTGAATCAAGTTCCTTCAGAATCAATCAGTGACTCAACAAAATCAGCCTCACTATACGGGACATCGGGTCAATGTGTAGGAGGCAGCTGGTCGTTCTTTCTCTCACTGTTTCCATCTCTCCCTCTCCCTTCCTCTCTCTCTAAAATCAATAAAAACATATTAAGAAAACAACAAGAAAAGTCGAATGCTTCAGTCTAGTCAGTGTGGTGAGTGACTGTCATAAATGCTCCAGGCTGTGCTAATGGTCCCAGGGGCCAGCTTTCAAGTCCAGCTAAAACGAGTGAGTTCCATATTCATCACACTCCCTGCTCCTTTTCTGTGGGGAAGGAGCTGAATGACATCAGGACAAGAGGACACTCTGCAGGGCCTCGGACACAGGGTAGAAGTACCTCGCCCGCATAGCGGTTGCGCAGATTCAGGGACGCCATGAAGTTGGAATAGTCTTTCTTCACACAGGCTGGGCGCTCGGTGAGCTGAGTTGCCTACAGACAAATATCAGTTATTCAGACCATAGCACTGTGTTTTCTTCATGTTTACCATGGCTAAACCTAAGTCCAATAAAGAAGGTTCAGATCCAGGGATTATTAAAAATCTTCAGTGCTGGCAAGGACCTACTTTAGAATACCCTCTAGTCTATTATGTCCCATGGAAAAATGATTAAAAAAAAAATCTCAGCATGAAAAACTTCTCCGGAAAGCCATCCTGAGCACTTTCACCCAGTGGTGCACAGGCCTTTGCAACAGAAATTATCACCTGATTGCCATGAAATCACCGTTAACTGCAACAGCCAGGGTGTGAAGTTAATGGTCACGGGATGCCCCTCTGCGATGGTGCTGGTGTGTGAATGTGACTTAGAGAAGGTAGAGGGTGCCTAAAGTGAGAGCAGCAACAGAGCCAGTAAAAGCTCTGAGACATCCACTTGCTGCTGATGGAAAGGGGCACACTGAGTAGAGACAACCCATGGAATGAGAAAACATCCCCCCACTTCCTCTGCTTCAGCCTCAGGCCCTAGTCCCCTCCCCCACCCCTTCAAGACTCGGGGTCTCAGGGATCCTCTCTGTAACTGAGGTGGCTCCCTGAGCGCAGTGTGATGGGATGCCATGGGCTTGCAGCCTTCTTTGCTTTCCACGGAGCAGGCACCTATGCCAGGGTCTCCAGCACAGCAACCATCAGAAACACAACAGCAAGTATCCTTGGTCTTTAGCAACAGAAAAGGGAAAACCTAACCAAAATCTAATTTTCTAAAGAACATCATTTAAGTCTTTTAGGCAAAAGCTTACAAGTCAGCTGGCTAGAGTCTAAAGAAAGAGTACAAGTTGTCACATGCATCCTTAGTCTGTGAGCCCTGCTTCTGGCTGCTGCCTGTGTCCTCGGATTGATTGGTGGAGAGACCAAGGTTGGGGAGCTGAGCCAATGCCACTGGGCCCTGCGGGAAGGCCTGTGCGTGGCAGCCTGGCCTCTGCTGCCTGTGTGAGATGCTTTTTTCTTCAGAGAAAGCACAGTGACCTTAGGTGAGTGCTCCGAGGATGACATGGGTAAACAGACACTGGCCTCCTCTGGCTCTGCTAATGGACTCCTCCTTTCCTCCCCTCCCTTCCTTCCAGGTCACAGGGCAGTCCTGCGGCCTCCCTTCCTGGTGCTGCACCTCCACCACACCAAATCCTTAAGAGATAGGCAGGCAGCCTCCCCCACCCACCCTGAGAGAGTTAAGAAGCACCAAGGGAGCACAGAGCCCCTGCTGGGCCCTGAGGTTGGGAGATACCAAAGTGCAACCGTTCGATCACCCATCTGCAACCTTACCTTGATCCTAGGTCGTAATTTACTTCAGAAAGCACTGCCCTGGACGTGCTGCCCTCTGAATTAATCTCGAAGCTGAAGACCTGTACATGCCGTTCAGCACGCACTGCGTGTTGTCGAAAGTCAACACGACTATAAGTGTTGCTGGTCTGTCTACCACAGATCAGTTTCCTTCCTCAAGGATGTGGACTCGCAGAAATCCAAATCTGACCTCATGAATGAATCCAGCTTACCTCCATCAGTCCATATTTCCAAAACATTAGACAGTGAGGAAGTGCCTGCGTGACTGACCAGCTGTTCTCTGAGGAGCTTTCACAAGATTCCGTTCTACCAACAGACACTTTGAGCGCCTCACACAGGCAGTTGTAGGTGCCCAGGTGGCTTTCGTGAAAAGCTACACATCAGCGTTGGCCCTTCCCCCAAACTGGTCCTTCCCTTACACAGTGCTCCTGGGAAGCAGTGAGCCCCTTCACGTACCCCGAGAGTCGTGTTCTGCTTGTTGTAGCTGGCAAAGTGAAGAATGCTTTCAGTGGCCATGGCCAGTCCCGTGTGCTGGGACAGTCCCGACACCCAGTTCTGATGTTTGTTTAGATATTCCTGAAACAGGGAAAATGTTTTACTTTAAAGGTAAGAACAACAACAAAAATAAAGGTAAAAACAACACTTGAAAACTGAGGTAGCTGTGAGGTAGTAAAGCAAACGCTGGTTCCAAGGCTGGGTCTGCCCCGTCCCGACTGTTGTGGGGCCCTCAGGAGTGACAAAGAGCCCCTCTGACTGGCTGCTGCTTCCAGGTGAACAAGGACAAAGCTGGTCCCCAGAGTGGCTGGCACACAGCCAATGTGAGAGGACCATGGATTCCTAGCAAGTCCTTGGGAGCATGTGCTATCTGCCAAGTGCTGGGGAAACAGCAGTAGGGCTTGGTCCTGCCACCCACACCCAGGCAGTCCGGCAGTCCTATTGCCGAGCAGCCCTGCTGAATAGGGCAGCGTGCGGACAGAGGAAGGCAGAGATCCGATCCCACTGGCTTCCCTCGACCCCAAACAGCACACTTACCCCACAACCTGCTCCCAATGCAGATCGTTTTGTGAGGCTTCTATTATTCTCAGGTACTAAACTAATGCTTGGTCTATTCACACGAGTGCTGTTTGTACTGAGTTTGTGTAAAGCTCTTTGGATGTTTTGAAAGAGCTTATCAAGATTGCTTTTTGATGATTTTTAAAAAATACCTGTAGGTGTGATTTGGTGACCGTAGGTGCCCACTTCATCGCCTCCTGTAGGATCATTTCACAGCGTGCAGCAAAGTCCTTCACGATGCTCTGAAAGGGGTGTGATCAACCCGACGTCAGGGAAACTGGGCTGTCAGAGGACCCCACAAGTACACTGAGGATAGCTATGTCCCAACTGGGTGCCCCCCAATCCATGCGGAAGCTCTAATCCCCAGCACTTCAGAATGTGACTAACTGGAGCCAGGGTCTTCAAAGAAGTGATTACATTAAAATGGGATCAGGGTGGGCCCTAATCAACAGGACTGGTGTCCTTGTAAGAAGAGCAGATGAAGACATAGTCATGTATAGAGGGACAAGGATGTGAGAATGCAGTGAGAAGCCATTTACCAACCACGGAGAGAGCTCCAGAAGACATCAACACTGCCAACACCTTGATCTCAAGCTTCAGCCTCCAGAAATGTGTGAAAATACACCTTTGTTATTTAAACCACCCAGTCTGTGATACTTTGTTATGACAGCCACAGCGAACCAATGGAGGGACTGCGCTCCAACACCAAGGCTTCTGGGTAAGGGAACCCACACTCATCTGGTTTGTAATGCTTGCATGAGGCTGTGTGGCAGAGCGCACACTCACAGCACGTCACACAGCTACTCTGCAACTTAAGTCCCGAGTAGGTGACTGAGGGAGCAGGAAGGTAAAAGCCATCACAGGGACCTCATTACTACACATGGGGAAGTCCCTGTTGGCAGCTGGTTTGGCTGGGAGGCCGAGGTTGGAACGTGACCAGCCCCAGCCTGATGGTGGCACCGCTCTGAACTGGGCTTCAATCTGCCACAGTGAGGGCTCTACGTCATATCTCAGAGCAGTAAAGCTCGTCTCAAAGTCATGCTTGCTCATTTAGCGTTAAGGTGCTGTATGTTGACAGGTAGCTGAAAACTGTTTGGCAGTTGAACCAAGA
The DNA here is from genome assembly GCA_004026665.1 of Murina feae. Lineage (NCBI taxonomy): Eukaryota > Metazoa > Chordata > Mammalia > Chiroptera > Vespertilionidae > Murina > Murina feae. The sequence continues at coordinate 25,741 of PVJC01017831.1, forward strand.
AAAGAGCTGAGAGCCAGCACAGCTGAGTGGTAGGCAGTCCTGGGAGTGAGCTGGCACCCATTCATACTGTGTGACCCTGGCAACTGATGAGTAGAGCGCATACTGCTGGAGACTGAATGGCATGATGTGCGGAACATGCTGGCCCTAACAGACACAGAAGAGGCAGTGAAATGGCCCTTAAGAAGGGGACCACTCTGGGCCTACCTCCCGGGCTTCACATGTGTCAGGAACGGTGATCCGATAGGGGGCATCGGGGATGCTGTAGTAAGGCTGGTCCTTGTGAATATCCTGAAAGCACAACAGGACTTCCTCTTCCAACAGCCTTCCCCCAGTTGCCCCTGCTGAGCTGCGCCTCCAGGGATGCTGGGCAGCAGAGCATTTGCCTTCCTTCCCCCAAGTTGTCCCGTCTGACAGGCTTCCAAATTTGCTTACTGGGAAAGGCTAGGGTAGGATTTGGGCTTCCCACCCCCAATTAAGCCACTTGTAGCATGAATTAGGCTCAGTGTGCGGTGGGCAGGGGCACTTACTGCACTCAGCGACAGAGACAGGGTCTGGAGGATGTCCAGCATGGTCTTCAGCACCGTCCCGCTCCACAGCAAGTGGGGAAACCTGCACCGAGAGTCACTTTTCAGGGACCAGGAGCCAAATCCTAGGGCACCCACATTCCTTAAAGGGAGGCTGAGAGTCCCACCTCTGGCTGCCCAGCCGAGGGTCAGAGGGCAGGAGGCTTCCAGGGCAGAGCACCCGTCAGCAAAGCTCCTGGGCTCCTGCTGGTCCCATTCCTCAGGGTCAAGTGACCTGCTTCCAACCCGATTGTCTTGGTTACCCAGTGGCCAGGCCACACTCCCCACCTCCCCGAGGGAGCCTTCTCTTTTATCACCAGGGCTCCTTGATGTTTTCATGTGGTGGCACAAATGGAAAACGGCAGCATTTACAAGACAGCTGTGACTTGCAGTGACTACAGCAAACTCCAGCACTCTTGGGAGGCTGCATCGCTCTGAAAGCTTTAACTCTGACTCCATTTTTTCTGGACTGATAATGTATCATATGTGTACACACACACAGAGCATTCAAAGGAAAAGGAGCGTACTTATCCACCAGGCCAGATAGGTACTTGTCCGCCACCCTCCGTATCCTCTTGTGAATGTGGTTGAAGTTCACCAAGAGAAACTGCGCGTGTCGCTCCAGCTCCTCCTCGTTCTCCTTGGTCTTTGCCTGGAGAGTCAGAAGAGACAGGTACAGCTGGCGCTTTCTGTGCGCCCCTGGCAAACACGTGCTGGTTCTCTGACAAGGCTTACTTTATCCGCCATCATGTTTAGGAAGGCTTCGAATACTTTGTCTGCGACAGCAATCACACACTGCATCATCCCTGAAACAAGAGGGGTTCCATGGTCAGGAGCATCAACAGAAAGGGACCAACGCCAGCTACTTTCAAATGTGTTTTTTTTTGGACACAATTTTAGACTTACTGAGGAGTGCCCATACACCCTCCACCCAGCTTCCCCTGACGTTAATATTGCATTTGTCAAAACTAAGAATCGGACACTGAGATATGATTTCCTACACTTCAGGCTTTATATGGATTTCTCCAATTTTCCCACTAGCATGCATCCCTTTTCTGTTCTAGTATCCAATCCAGGATGCCACATGGCATTTACTCATCATGTCTCCTTGGTCTCCCCCAATCTATGTTGATTCTTCAGTCTGTTCTTGTCTTGTATGATCTTGCCATTTCTGAAGAGCACAGGTATTGTGTAGGAGGTTCCTCAATTTAGGTCTGATACTTGCTCATGATTAGACCAAGGAAAACAGCACAGAAACTAAATGCTCTCCTCCTCGCATCATATCGGGGCGTGGTCTGGTCTGAAAGTGTCCTGGGAAACACTTGTGGTCCTAAGTGGGGTCTCCTCATAACCAGCAGGACTACCAAGGAGCCCTTCACAGTGAGGAACAGGGCTGTGATCACGCCAAGCTCTGCCTTGGCTAATGGAGCATTTCTCACTGGCTACTTAGTAGGACGCTTTGTCCATCACCTGCCCTTGCTACCTCTTCCCTCTCTGAGACCAGGCATGACCTTCTTCCCTAGACGGTATAGCTCTTTCCTGATTACAATACAAACTGCATGTCTTTATTTCACAAATACTTAATGGAAGAAACAAATGTTTTTTACACACACACCCTAGTATATGTGATTTTCTTTTAAGCAAAATAATAAACATATTTTATTCATGTTCAAATTATGATAACTTTTCTATGGGGAGTCCCTTTAATTGGTTCTGCTCTGGACTTTAAAAGGCATGACTGTTCCTTGGCAACAACAAGATGCTCCAGGTCCAACAACCATTCAAGGAGCCTGGGATCCTTGGAGCAGAGGACAGTATTAGGGACTGAAATATGGAGGCCAGAGCACACGTGAGCATTGATGGTGGGCAAGAGTGATGCTCTTTCTGCTCTTGGGCCTCTTGCAGTAGTGGCAGAGTCACAAAGATATGTATTTTTAAAGGTTATATATTTTATATTGATCTTTCCACACAGACAGAAAATAGTATCCCTTTTTACCTTATAAAGCTCAGCTCATCATGCGAGTACCACAATAATAAACTTACCAGACTTGTCTTTCTGAATAGCTTTATCCTCAAAGTAGCAGAACATGACCTGGAAGCGGTCGGGATCTGTTGAGCGCAAAACCCTAACAAGGAGAACAGCTTTGAGTGAATTTTGAAAAATCCAGACCTTCCCTGTCATGACTAGATACTGCTCAGGAATGGTGAGGCTGTGAGGAACAGATGGGCTACGCCATTAGAGGGACAAATGCTGACATGGACTTCCTGAAGGGTGAGGTCTACCACCTACCATGACATTCCCACACTGTTCCACTCAGCAGCCCACCACTAGCGACATATCTTAAGTGTTATATGCATGAGGATTCTCCTAACAGCCCTGGCTGAATGTCCATCAGGGACTGGTCAGATTAACCAGAGTACATCCATCCGCTGGCGCATCACACAGCCACCAACACGAGAGGCGTCTCTGTATGTGCCATTACAGAGAAACATCCAAGACAAATGGTTAGATGAGAAGAACGAGGTGTGGGGGAAACGAGTTTCCTAAAGGCCTCTGTGTACTTGGTGAACGTGTAGGATACACATGCTTGCATATGCAAGAAGATTTCTAGAAGGGAAAGTAACAGGCCACCAATAGTAGGTCTCTAAGGAGTCAGGGCCGGGAAAGAAATGCTTGATTTTTCATCTTTAGCATCTTCTCTATTATCCCAATGTTTTTATTCTCTTTTTTACTTTATGCATCTTGAACATTTTTATTTTTAGAATAAAAAGTATCTTTAACCTTGGGGAAAAAGGAAGAGAAAGGAAAGAAAGGCATGTGCTTGAACTGTGGCCTCTATGACGAGCTGTTCAGAGTTTGGGGGCTCCGCAGGGAGAGTGCAGGCAAACACAGGCCAGCGCTCCGTAGTGTCTGTGGGCACCCACCTTCAGAGAGTTAGCTTCAGTGGGTCAAGCTTGGTGGCTTTAGGCGTCTGTGGTCTCGAGCGTTCATGTGCACACGGCTTTAACACAATTTCTCACAGTTCTACTTGTTTTAAAGTTCTCCCAATAACTAGTGGCTGAGAATCTGAGCCAGGTTCATGAATAAAGGCTTCAGGTCTGCTTCTCCGTTTTAACAGAGTGGTCTTGGGACTGGCTGGCAGCCCATGGCAGGAGCTGGGCTCATGGGAACTGCTGCGGGCTGGTCCCCTCAGCCTTCGCCTGCCAACCAAGTCAATAGCCTGACAGAGAACCTGAACTCACCATTCGTGAGGAAGCAGGAGACAGCTACGCATTTGGTATGACTTGTTTGTCTTTAAAAATGTATTACTGTATATAGGGGGTGGTGGTGAGATCAGGGATTTTCCCCCTCTACTGATTTCCAAGTTTTTTGTGTAATGTTCTCATATTACTTTTATAACAAAAACAAACAAAAAAAATTACAATGGAAAAAAAAAAAAAGCAAGTCAAAACTCCCTTAGCTCTGTGTGGGACTCTGGGAAGAATGCGTCACTCATTTTTAAATTCTACTCTGCTGTGGGGTCCTTGGGCTGCCTTAATCTATTTTACATATTGAGTTTTCAATTGTGATTTTTTGCCAGAAGGTTTTGTAGCACCAAGTAAACGTTAAAATGATGGTGTTTTCCAAATAGCTTTCCTTTTAAGAATTAATATTTTCTTTTCCAAACCATTTGAGAAAGACATTATTCTATAATATTCTAGCCTGTGACAAACAGGCTAAGTATAACCTGACCTTTTTTTGGTGACAGGGATGCATCACTCTGTGACTCGTGTACTTGGCTACAGGGCAGCATGCCTCTGCCTTATCTTGGTGGGTCTGTAGTGTCCATAACAGCAGCCATAGACAGCTGAATTCTGAGCACCCTCGCTGCTTCTTCCAGCCTTCATTTACGAGAGGCAACATGATACAGTGCTTAAGAGACTGCATATCTCAATTAGGGATTTCAATCTCAATTAGGGATTATTACCTTGGGCAACTAACTTAACTGCTTAGTCTCACTTAACTGCAACTAATCTGCAAAATGGGTATGAGTGCCTACCTCATAGGCTTGTTGAAGAACGTGTAAATGCACTAAGGCACTCAGTCCAGGCTAATACTGATATTGTCATGTTGACAATTACAGATCATTACAATTATGATAGCTGTTAGGTCCGCTGTGGTTACGATGCATCCCGAGCATCAGGCCACCTATGGGATTATTTTGGAGCAGGCACCTTCCCATCTCCTGCTTGTACTCTCCTGGAAGCCAGCGGAATGGTGTCTCAGTGAGGGCTGGTTTCCAACAGGGCTCTCTCCCATTTAACTGGACTGAGTTTGCAGCATCTACTGTGACTGCTCAGACGCTTATTCCCTCTGGGAAAAGGATAATACCAGAGTTTAGACACCTGGGCAATTATCAGGTGTTTGGTGCTCAGGAAGGAGGAGCACACGAGAAAAGCAAAGGGTGTGTTTAGTTAGTAAGAAAGCTTGCATATCTCGGTAGGGATTGAGAAAAAGTTCCATGCAAGTCCCATGCCTAAAAGATGGGAAAGCATAAACCAGCGCAAATGTGGATGTGCAGGAGGTGAAGGCTTGTCTACCTCATATACTCCAGCCGGTACACAGACAGGAGATAGGTGGACATGGCGAAGTCCAGCTTATTGATGAGGGCAGACACTTCGGGGGCAGGATCCAGCAGGTTGATGATGGTGCTGCGCAGCTCGTTCAGTTCAGCCTAGAGGGAAAGGAACACTTGAGGTCTCACGTGGGTTCTGGAGGGGAAGCAAGCCCTCCCCCAGAAGACACCCCAGGGGCTAATTCTGGCTATTTCATGTTAAATGAAAGGACCTGCTCAGCAAAACCCTGTGCTGCACCATCTGCCCTTGGGAGGGCAAGAATCCTTACGGGGGTGACTGTGTCGTTTTTCATGGCCGAGTTATACTGGAGGACAGACCGCAGTGGCTCTTTGCTGGGAAAGGTAAGCAGGGGGGACTTGGTGGCTATTTCACAGACTCCCTCGTACCATTCTTCTGGCCAGAGTCCTGGAAGAGAATGCACAGGAGTGAGATGACAGCCCTGGTCATGAAGCACTACAGTGGGGTTGACACTGGCAATTTCTAGAGTCATGGGTCCCTTGTTTAAGTCCGTTTCCCCCCAAATTTGGCACAGAAACAAATCTTCTGGCTAACTTACGCAGGTTTTTCCTAAGCTATGTGGTAGTCTCAGAACCCTAAACCACATCTGGGAGGTATAACATCTGCAAATACTTGTAGGAAGCAGCAGTGGCATTGCGCTGATTTAAAATGTGTGCCCATTCAAAACAGGTTGAGTCTTAAGTTCACCCTTGTTTTCACTCTGCACTCTGTCTTCCCTGGAAAAGTGGATATGCCTGTACCTGACCCCTCCACGGCGAATCCCATCAGAACAGAATAGAGCCAGAAGTCCCGGAAGAGCTTCTGCAACCGTGGCTTTGCTTCCTTGATGGGCGGCAACCGTCGGGTAAGCTGAAGTGCCAAGGAGAGAGGGATAAAAGGAGGTTATTTGCTCAAAAAACCCTAAAACCTACAGAAGTGAAATCAACCACAGATTCATTCTTCAAGAGCATCCTCAGGAACCTGTCCATTAGACTGGATAGGAAAAGGCACAATGAGCAGTAATCCACACGTGGTAAGCTCCCCGGTTAACGTTCATTCATTCAGCAAACATTTATTATTAGCTAATTTTCACCGGGAGGTGAAAAACACCATTCCTGCACTTTAAGGTCTTTCGGCCTAATTTGGAGGCAGGTGAGCAAGCACAGTGGGTGGAGTTCCTGGAAAGGTGTCATGAGTCTCAATGTTAGCATGGAAGCACACTTAGCCAGGCAGAGAACAGAGA
>PVJC01017832.1:0-32018 GCA_004026665.1 Murina feae
GTAAAAATTAATGACAAAAAGATATTGGTTTTTTTCAGAGTCCCATCTGTAGTTGATTCTGTCTCATACAGCTTTTCATCAGGACAGGCAGATAATAAGTTAACTCAAAAAACACTGTGGCATTGTTATTATAGCTGGACCTAAATGCAATACTGGAACTTCTTGTGATTATCTATTGTTTTTTTTCAAATCCCCACCTGAAGGAATGTTTATTGAAGAGAGAGAGAGAGAGAGAGAGAGAGAGAGAGAGAGAGATATGTTGATGTGAGAAACACTTATTGGTTGCCTCCCATACTTGCCTGAACCAGGGATTAAACCCACAACCTAGTTATGTGCCTGACTGGAAATCAAACCAGCAACCTTTTGGTGCACAGGACAGCACTCCAACTAACTGATACAACCAGCCAGAGCTCATCTACTCTTAACTATGCTCATTCCAAGCATACCCATACCGGTGCCAAACAAAAAAATTTATGCTATAAAATACAATCAAAATTTTCTTGAAAAGTTTTCTTGAAAAATAAGTTAAACACAAAGTGCCTAAATTATCGTGGGACTAGAAGTTCATAAACCACAGCTCCATGTCTTCTTTAAAGAAAATAGAACATGTTTAAGGATTATTAATTAACTCTAAAATTCATTAAAAATGAACAGAATTGTATACCTACTTAATTTAACTATCCAACAAATACTGAGTGTTTGTACATCTTGTACATAAAATGAAAATATTCATAATAATTTTGTATACTATATTTTCAGCATACTTTTACATATGTGTTACAATCTATATAAAATACATTGGATCAAAAAAAATCCATGTGTATAAAATCCCTCAGACCCTTAGAATAGCATGTATTCTGAATCAATAACTCTCATTGGTTCTTCCATGACATGCGGTCTTGTCATCTGAAAAACAGTGCCTTATCTTAAAAATCCTTACCATCCCTTGAACTTCTATTTGCCATCCCTGGAAATGTAATCAGGAAAGCCAACTGCTCTTTACCAGCATTTATATCAAGTCCTGTCACTGCTCCAAAGGAGCCATTACAGTGAATAATTTTATGAGAGGGTTGGACCCAAAGGAGCCTAAAAAACTCAGTATCAATTGTGTCAAACAAACTTGCAAAAAAGAGGCCCCCAATTTGACTTCCAAATACAGAGTGAAATCACTCACCCAAGATCAATAATGTGCATGTTAAGAGTCTTCCAATACATAACAGTACGAGTCATTTTATTCTACTTTTTCAATGACTCCTCTTGCCCCAAAGTGCCCTAATCAGAGCAGGAACGGTCCCTCATTGATTGATACATCCATTCTCTCTCTAGCCTTTAATAATGCAAAATTTTTTAAATGTTAAGTCATCTGTCAAGAACTATCTCATTTGTGGCACCCAAGTAAGCTATCTGCTAATCTTTCACAGCATCCGTCTTATCTACTATGCTTGAAATTGCTCTAATTTTCTAGTACAATTAAATCAACCCATTGGCTCCAAAGAGTCATATATTTTCTTAAAAAAAAAAAAGAAAGAAACAATTTGGCTTACCAAATTAATGAAACTGATGCTTTGGAAATCTTGAGATTATACCAAATGATTACATAAAAGAATATGATATTTTAATGATGGGGAAACAGAGGCTTCTGACTGATAAGAACAACTGTAAGAAAAGTCTCTCTTCCAACCCTCCTTCACTGTATAGCAGCTAAGTGGCATGAGAAAGATTGCCTTCCCCACTCCATCTTCAAAGTTGGACTAATGGAATTAATCCATGTGGGTCATTTATTGATTCAGGTATGATAACATAACTAAGGCCTCGGCCAATCAGAACATGGAATTCCTCTGACATAGTTAATGGTTTACAAGTGGGTGGGTACTGCATTTCTCTTGCCAAAGTAAGATTCCGGATGATTATTTCATGGTTAGGAGAAGAAATCCCATCTTCCTCTAGATCTATGCAAGAACTACAGTGTGGATTCTATATCTGATACCCTTGTTGTAATCATTAGATAAACCAGCCCAAGGGCAATGAGCAGAGGACAGCACTGAGAGACCCAGAGGCATGGGACTGCCATCTTAATATGATCCAAGTCATTAATATTTGGATCAAACCAACCCTAAAGCTCCCATTCTCACAGGATTTTCTAGTTATACATGCAAATAAATTATCATTGAGACAAGAATTAGAGCACTAAATTTTTAATAAGGGCTATTCAGATAGAGGATTAAGAAAGAAAACAATAAGTAAACAAAATATGGGAAGAGTAAATGAGAGCTAAAGAAGCTCTACTAGTGCCTGAATTTTCCCTAGGATGTCCATGAGGTTATGTCTAAATTACTGAAGATTTCTCAAAAATTGACTAAGTCATAAAACTCAACTTCATGAACACCTAATGGCAGAAAACTCAACTGCATGAACATCTAACGGTGGAATTAGGCATTACAAATATCTACTGAGTTTTTCCTTCCCATGTCTTCCAGAGAGGCATCCAATTCCTGGAGAGCTTCCATAGCATCATGCCACTGAGGAGGGATCTGTTGGTTGCCATCAGTTGTCTATGCTGACAGCCACTGGATGAACACCACCCTATCTGTCCCCACAGCAGTCATACCTCCCAACTAGCACACAGGTTTCAGATCATTGGTTAAAGCACTCTGTATGCTCTAGCTATGAGACTCACTTGAATGAGTTCACTTTTTCTCAGCCACCTCTAAGCTCCTCTGTGTGTCACAGAGAATTCATAGGTGCTCTCTTCCAACACCCTAAGGATAACAGAGAATCAAGGGTGGTAGTGCTGCCTGTGTATTTGCACCTAAACTACCAATCCCTCCATTATGTTCTCTAGTGTTGCATGGAGCTAGGCCAGGAATTTTTATTTGTTTTCCTGGGCTCTGCTCATGAAATGAGAAGAAAAATATCTTCTATTTGCAGATGCCCAAGTTGCTTGGGTATTCTCATAATGAACTTGAAATGGGCTGCAACACCAAACCCTCCTGAGTCCCCACTGACTCTCCTTTCTTTAACAAAGGGTTTATCTGTGGTAGATGACATAGACAGAATGATGCCTCCCAAAAGATGACCACATCCCAGCTCTTGGAACCTGTGACTATATTACAGTACGTGGCAAAGGGGACTTCACAAATGGCATTAAGTTAAGGACCTTGTGATGAGGTTATCCAGAATTACTGGGTGGGCCAGAGTCATCATAAGAGTCCCACTGAAAGAGAGAGAGAGTCGGAGTCAGAGTCAGTCAGAGATTTGAAGATGCTATGCTACTGGTTTTGAAGACAGAAGAAAAGGTCATGAGTCAAGGAATCAAGCAGCCTCTTAGACACTTGAAGTGGAAAGAAAACAGATTTGACCCTAGAAACTCCAGATAAAATGTAATCCTGCTAACCTATTTTGCACTTCTGACCCCTAGGACTATAAGATCGTTATGTATGTTTTGTTTTAAGCCGCAGAGTTTGTGGTAAATTTTTATAGCAGCAATAGCAAAGCAGTAAGTCCTAAAATTTCTTCCAACCCTTTCTGATTTATGTCCCAAATTGATATCTCCTGGGTGTTCTGTGATAGCAGTTCCTTAAAATAATGAGACTTTGTATCTAGCAGCTAGGTAGGGATAGGTCCCAGTGACTACTGCAAATATGTCATCAGTGGAAAAAGGGGACTGCGAATTCATTAATATCCCACAACAGCATCCCATTAACGAGGAACTTAGTGGATAAAATCATACAAAATAGATATCAGTGATAGCAGAGAGAAAGAGAGAGAGATTAACCCAAAACTGTATTGCTGTGTAATTTGCTACTTATTTATTGCAAATTCATGCCTTCTGACTTCCTAGGAAGACAAAAACTGATGTATGAGATGTTTCTGGATATTGGTTTGCTTGAAACCAGTAAAATCATGGGTAGCTATAAGGGGTAAATAGCAACTACAGAAAACAAGACTAAAAAATTTATGTAAATATGTCTGTGTTTATATTTTTACTTATATGGATAACATACCCATGGATAGATGCAGTATGTGTAACTTCAGACCTATATTCAATTACTGGCTGGTTTCATGTGGAATTATGGTTTCCAAAAACAATAGAAGTAGCCATGTATTCCTTAACAGCATCCGTTGATACTACAACAGCAGCACCTCATGCAAATTAGCATTCTGTTCCATTTTAAGGTGTCATGTAGATGCCTTATCTTAGAAAATCATTACTTGGAGCTAGGATCCAAAACCTCCTTCAGCAAAGTGTCCTGAGGTGATTATTTAAAAAGCACATTCCTGGTGACTATCGAAGAGCTATTGATACAGAGACCCAGGCATCTGCATTTTAGCAAGGTCACTGAGGGATTCTTGATAGGTCCTAAGGTTTAAAAGCCCATGGCCCAGTCACAGAAGGGCTAATTTGTCCATGGCTCAAAGGATAAGACGGTGTTTTCCTCAGACTCTGAAAGAAAGATAAATTAGAATGTCTTAATCTGGTCAAATTTGTGGATCCAAAAACACCAGTAACTTCCTGGTGGGTTGAATGGTTGAACATCTAAATTTGTGCATTGCTTTCCTCACTTGATTAAATTCCAAAATTCATTTCTTCTTCCCGAGTTTATAAAGAGGATAAATGTAAATTAGGACTCATATAGCTCAGTTTATACTTGGATTTTTAAGTATAAAGTATCCAAACTTCTCAGTCTGTCCCCGCTCATTACATAGCTGGCCTTAGCAGCAAGATTCCCAGCACTGCCATTGTGTGGTCCTTTTTAACGAATGGTGTGTCTTGGTTCTGAGTAGAGTTCTGGCTTTGCCTGGAGTGAGCCTGGGCACAGGCTGCTTGTGATGCAAGCCCTTCCATTAATACAATCAGCAGTGAAACCATGGAAAGTTTCAATGTCTCAATCACACGTAGGAAATGAGGCTACACTTTTCATCCTTCCATCAACATAAGCAGCAGGCCAGCTCATCATCGCTGCCTGAAAATGCCAGGACTAGCAAATTATCCCTTCAGGTAGAGGTTACACAGCTTGGCAGACTTTTATTTGTTTCCCATTTGGAGGGCTGCAATTAATTCACTTTTTAAAAATATCTCATTCTGCCACATAAGCACATGTAGGCATGACAAGCCATAAAGAATCATTTAAGATTTGTACCTTCTAATTGCATTATTTTATATTTCTAATCTCTAATCTTCCATCTCTCAAGGTATCTTTCTTTGCTTAACTATGGATTTAATTCTTTACAATGTGTACATATAAGGGAAGAATATCCCAGGGCCATTCAGCTTTCTGAATACATCTTTTGAAGTTGGTCCTTAACCGTGCAATAGTCACTGAACGAGGCAAAAGGTTGCTGGTGGTGGGCATTTGTTTTTCTGCCAGTACCTCTTCTAGAAATTATAGAAGTCTTTAAAATTCAAAGGTAAAAGTAATGTTCAACCTGACTTAGCTCAGTTTGGTCCTCCTAACTCTTCCTCGCAGCCACTTCCTCTCTAGGAGATGACATTCATAATCATACCTTCAGAGTTTAGCCTCACACACATTTCTAGGTGAATAACTCCGTGAGATATCTGTATTTTCTGTTCTCAAAGCACTAAACCTACACTTTCTATGCCTCACTGTACCTTTCAGTGCAGCCGAAGCAATGTCACACCAAACATAAGTCCAAACCTACACCACTATCCCTTCAACACCCCAAAGGCATTGCTTTCAGGTAAAAGTCTGGGCTAGCACCATGCAATGGAAATACAATGAAGACACAAATAGATGCCATGTATGTGAGCTAAGTATGTAATTTTAATTTTAGTAGCCACATGAAAGAAAGTAAAGAGAAGTAAGTGAAATTAATATTTATAATATATATGTAATAATATATCGTTAATAATACATTTTAACTGAATTTAAAATATTATCATTTTAACAAGTCCTTAGTATAAAATGTATTAATGAGACATTTTACATCATTTTATTTCACACTAAGTCTTAAAAGTCTGGTATGAATTTTCCACTTACAGCATGTCTTAATATAACTGGCTACTTAATATAAGTGGCTACCATATTGGAAGTGCAGTTGTAGATCCAATAATCTGTAACTCAAGGTTATCTTCACTTATGACTCCTCCTATGGAAGCCTCTCTTTCCTGCCTCAGCACCTACTACTCCTCCTTAAGCATTTACACTCCAAACAGACTTGAGTCTTCTCTCAACGCTTCCTACTAGCTCATCCTCACCTTTTTCTGCCTTTCAAAGTCCTTCCCACACTTCATGGTTTCCCTGCTCTCAGAACACTTGCAGAACATGTGTATCTGTTTAAGTAACCATAAATGATTCATATTCATATAAATCAATATCCCTTCAAGTTTCTATTCTCCTCCATATTTCCCCATGCTGTCACTTTTACTATCCCTTCTACCTTGGTAACTGACAGTGTCATAACATGACATTAAGCTCTGCAAAAGTAGGAGGCCAGTCAGAGCCTTTTCTAATGTTTTAGTGCCTAAAAAATAGAAGTAAATTCAGTGTCTTCCCCAAGACAATACTAAAATGTAACTCAGGGATCAGATGCCCTATTAACATTAGAGAGCAGCCATCTGTAGCATAAGCATCTGCTGACTCCTTTACAGAAGATTTGTGGGCCATTGCATCATTCAGTCATTAACTCATTCCTTCGGCATTTAAGTATTGAGCTCTTGCTCTCTCTACTGTTACTAAGAGCTTCATCATCCTTCCCCCCCCCCACAAAAAAATCCTCCATACAAAATTTCTTAAAATAGTCTTTAAAAAGTCTTCATCTAAAAAAAATAAAATTTCATTTTAAAAGGATTTTTCCAAAGATTAAAAGAGCATAACTGATTATTTCTTAACCAATTGAACCATAACTCCTTGCTTAAAGATAAAAGACAAAAAAAAGTCATCCTAAAGTTAATGAGTTTTATATTAAATAATCATATCCTCTTTTATAAAAGCAGCCAAACCTAGGTATATGACTTATTGATATAAATACTGAAACCTACTTTCCCTGATATGGGACAAATATATTCTACCCATACCACAGTATAAGACATTATTTTCCTACTATGTTTTAAATTCTAGTCAAGTCTTATCTGTGTACACTAATAAAATATAATCTAATCTAATAAAAGAGTAATATGCAAATTGACCCTCACTCCATTACACCCACCAACCAATCAGGAGTAAATACGAAAATTAACTCAACTAAGATGGCGGTGGCCACAGAGCTGGAATTACCCTGGGTAATGGAGGAAGCCAGGGCCCTGCGGGCCCTGAGCTCTACTCAAGGCTACAAAGTTTCAATTATAGAAGATAAACCCCAGATACCTGCCGGGCTGGAACCTTGGATTGCCAGGAGCAACCCAGGCTTCGAGGGGGGGAGGAGTTTCAATTATAGAAGTTAAATAAATCCCAGATACCTGCTTCCAGCCAGGCACCCCAGTAGGGACCCGAACCCTGAAAGGGCTGTGGGCAGCCTGAAATGGCCCTCTGCCCCTCACCCAGGCTGGCCAGGCACATCAGCAGGTTGACATCACCTGAGGGGTCCCAGATTGCAAGAGGGCACAGGCTGGGCTGAGGGACCTCCTGTAGTGCACAAATTTTTGTGCACCGGACCCCTAGTACAAAAATAAAACTATACATTTTATGAACAATATTTTCTTTGGAAATTTATAACAGAGTTACATGCAGAATTCTATTCTAATTATGTCTTGATTTTTAAAATATGAAACTTTAGGGAAAATTTAAAAAGTGATCTCAAATGAAGATCCACTAAAATGAAACATACAACCTTGAGATGTTATGGCTAAATAATAAGAAAAGTTCCAGTCACAATTTTCAGTCTGTGAAAGACTTCTTAAAGTATGAGACACGGCTTATTTAACACAAACAAATGCAGAAAATTATTCAAATTAGATGACTATAAAAACTACACTCTTTGCAATGACTGCAAGGAGAATCCCAACTGAGATTGTATTAAAGACCAGAGGCCCAGTGCATGAAATTTGTGCAATGACAGGGTCCCTAGCAGCTGTTGGCTGTGTACTCCCTCCCTTACCCTGGCCAGCCTGCCCCCTAGTCGAACTCCCAGAAGAACTCCAGTACAGGTGACAATTTGCATACTATGCTTTTATTATATAGGATAAGTAAAATATGGAAACAAATTAAATCTCCAACACTAGTTAGGCAACTAGTTAGGCAAATATACAACAGACACTACACACTCATTAAAAGAGATATAGAGCATTTATGTGTCTTGACATGGAGAAATAGTTATCACATATTGTTGAGTGAAAATAAGAAAAGAACAGGTTAGAAAACAATATGTATAGCATGATTTCATTCATGTAAAATTGATAATTAGTAGGTACAAACTCTATAATCAAAAAGTTAGATTATGCAAACAACTTTCAGTTTTCAACACTTTATTTCTTCTCAGTAGTAGAAAACTTAAATTTGCTTATTCATGTTAAACTAAGTCATTCCAATTTAAAATTTATTTTGGCCTAGGAAGTCAGCTTGTGAAGATAGGTGATACCAGCATTAAAATTGTGATGCAATACCTTTCAAAAATACTATGATCTTTTTCTATGTACTTTGATATACACCAAAGAAGAATTTAGCAAACTCTTCTCCTATATTCATCTAAAAATGAATATTCAAATCCTGTATCATACTCAAGTTAAACCTCACCCACAGGATCTTTATGGATTTCGAAACCATATTACTGGATTTCATGAAGTCACATAGTAGTTACAGGCCAAAAAATGATAACACAGAGATGTAGGTATTAATGCTGTCTGCCCTGATTATAATAGCTGTGTGACCCTGGGCAAGGTAATTAACTTTTTTTTTTAACTTTAAAAAAAATTTTTTAATCTTCATTCTTCATATTATTACAGTTGTTCCTCTTTCCTAGGGTAGGGTGGGAACTGGGAGCAGGGGAAGGTAATTAACTTTTAAGTCTCAGGATCCTCATCTATGAAATGGAGTAAAGAATAATACCTTCTCAAATTGTTATGAAAATCAATGCATACAATAAATGTAAAAGTAAATATGCAAAAAACGAAAGGTTCTCAACAGAAGCTAACTACTAGAATGAGAACTCAGAATACCACAACTGCCTGCTCCCACCAACTCTCCTCTGAGTGTTACTCTGCGTGTTCTACCAGGATGTGATCTTCCCCTGCAAGGGGTTTTACTCTACCCCTGCAGGAAACACCTGAAATAAGTAACTAACCCTTTCTGGTCAGACAGACCTGATCCAACTCTGTACTGGCTAATGGTATGAATTTGAACAACTTCCTTAGCATCTTTGAAACTTATCTACAGAATGGGGATATTATTCCCTGCATTCAAGGATTATTCCAGAAATAATCTATAAATAATGCTGAATACAATACTAACATATAGAAAATACACCATATATGACAGCTATTTCTTAGTAAATACTATGTAATAGCTGGTCTCTTCTAATTCTCTTGCCTTAGCATTATTTTTTCTCAATTACCTAGCCGTCATAATAAAGAAAAACCATTTTGTGTCTTCTCAATCATAGAAGGGAAATATATTTCCTTATCTAAATATCTACTGACAAATAGTATGGGTTCAAACAAAAAATAACAGTCTAAAAATCAAGGAATTATGAAACTGTAATTGGTATGTCAATAATCCCTGAAAATCAAATTCACTGACTGCTTTTAAATATATTCAAATAAATAATTTCATATGGGAAGTGCCCTGTAATACGTTCCTTGTCTTTTAAGAAGGCATTAAATACAAGCTGTTTATTATTATCTGAAAAATAATAAATGAAATAGCTTGCTGATATTCTACAGCAGGGTAATATTATCTTACAGTGGAAAAGAATGGAAGGGTCTGTTCTTCACCTTTCAACATGAACATTGTCTTGTAATATCAACATAACAATAAAATAATTGTGATTTTAAGATCACTAAGTAAACCATTATTTCAACCAGGGCTAAGTGTATTTATGAATACACTTGAGGTAGACTGGCAGCCTCAAAAGAGCAGCTTTACAACAACCAGCCAATTCAATCCATTTTAAAGGCAGCTGTATATTTTTCTGATACAATGTGACTCCTTCAACCTTTTAATTTAAATGAAATCTTGGCTTTAATAAATGTTTATTCTGGCGCAACACCAAACTGCATTTTAGGGTATATTTTAATGTGTCTATTCTCCGTCTTCAATCAGGAATACAGTAGGTATGTCAAGAAAAAAAAAGGTATATGTTGCTCAATTATTATTCTCTCTCTCTCTCTCTCTCTCTCTCTCTCTCTCTCTCTCTCTCTCTCTCATAATTACACTTACTGGAAAATCTTGGTTAAGATATTCAGCATCAGGGAGTATTAATCATCTAATCTGCTTCCAGGGAAGTCAAAAGTTAAATGATTCAGACCTGAAGTATTTATATTATCCATCAGAGATAAGTATCTAGAACATGAATTGGCAATTCTATAATCCTGTAAGTGCCAGACAGTAAATGCTTTAGTTTGGTGGGCTGCAGGGTTTTGCCCAACTACTGAGCTCCGCCACAGTAATGGAAAAACAACCATAGACAATACGAGAATGAACGGTTGTGCTAAGGGACCATGCTCAGGCTGGAGTTTGCAGACCCTTGTTATGGATGTATCATATTCAAAATACAGAAAAGACAATTCGCTGTACTGAATACACTGTTTGAAATTCAAGATTTATATGTACAAAGTCACAAATAATTACTAAGCATAACCTATATCCAAGAGTCAGTGTTAGGTGCTATGAAGGTATAACAGTCATGTAAGAACAAATTCTTATCCTCAGGAAGCTCATGTTTTCTTGGGAAGCCAAGAGATGAACAGAATAAACTGACAGCAAAGGTAGACATTATGTAGTGAAGTGTTAGGTAGATAGGCTTAAATTAAGCTCAAGTCTTTCAGGACTCCACTGGGAATACACATTTATTTAATACATTTCAAGTAAATAAATGATGAAAAACAATATCGTCCCGGGAAATGAAAAGTTAGTAGTTTATCAGTTACCTTGAAATGCAGAATTATCTATTATTCTATATATCTACTTTCTTTTTTACAATAATAGAAATTTTTAAAAATATATATTTATTCCCAACATAGAATCTTATAAAATTAAATTTAAATTGCATCTTAAAACTGTTGGAAAATGATGTAAATTTAACATTTGCACTCAAAATATTCCTATCAATTTCTCAGAAATTTGTAATTCAGCCTTGCAAATTAACTAGAGTTCAGAGTCCTAAACTCAGTAGAAAAAAAAAAAGAATAAACAAGTATGAACAGTGAGATTTTTAAAAAGAAAGACAGAAAAATATCTAAGGGCTATATACATTCAGCCTGCCATTAGATTCCTTATTAATTATCAAGAAAGTACAAATATCTCCTTTTTCCCCTGCCCCTTCCCCAGCCTCCCCCTCCCCCCAGTGGTCCGTGTCCAAACTTATATGGGTTTTTAAACAATTGTTGTTGATAAAAGTCACTGCCTTTATGATGAGCATTGAAAGCTACATCTCAGGAATATTACTGCCACAGACGTTTGACTAGGACCTCACAAATCCTTACCCTGAAGCAGAAGGTTGTTATGACATCAAAACAGGAAAATCCTATAATGTTCTCTTCTACATGTCATCTTTGAAGTTTTGGAATTGTCATATAGTACTTAATATGCGTAGCTTGTCCTGTCTCCTACAAAATGCTTTTAAATTTGCTTTCCTAAAGTAAGAGTTAGAATTAAAGAGGGCTACATATCGCAGCTTTAAAAAATAGTTCTTCTAAAGAAGAGAGCATTGGATAGTTTAAATAATCATTTGTGGAAAACAAGTGAAAGTGGACTCTATGTCAAATGTTTGCCCACTGCTAACACCAGGGCCAAACCATCACTGATCCACTGGCTCACAATAGCCTCTGAAGGTCTTACCGAGATATGTGTTTGCTTATTTCTTTCGGATGTTCTAATCATTGTGCTTATTTAGTGAACCCCAGAGAAGACACATACCACAACAGACTGAGCTTCTGTTTGCAATGAAAACATTTCAAGAAGAGATATGAAGCCCTAACCGGTTTGGCTCAGTGGATAGAGCGTCAGCCTGCAGACTCAGGGGTCCCAGGTTTGATTCCGGTCAAGGGCATGTACCTTGGTTGTGGGCACATCCCCAGTAGGAGGTGTGCAGGAGGCAGCTGATTGATGTTTCTAACTTTCTATCCCTCTCCCTTCCTCTCTGTAAAAAATCAATAAAATATATTTAAAAAGAAAAAAGAAGAGAAATGAAGCCATCAGTTCTTAATAGAAAAAAAAGAATAAAATGAATTGGTTTCTCATCAAGGTACGTCAAATATTCTGTTGCTCTGTTTTCCTTTCTTAGATTCTATGAAATACGGTAGCTACATTGGGTTGGCTGCTTGAGCTGACTAATCCCGGACATATACAGTAAGGATCACTCCATGTTGTAGCCACATGAGCTTTTTCCAAAACAGAAGAGCTGATCCTCATTGGTGACTAACTATTTTCAAGTGTTTTTGTTTTTTCCTAATACTTTTGAAGCAATCCTGAAAAGAGTCCCAACACTTACTAAATATCACCTTCCTTTCACACAGCCATGAAGCTGTAACTAATGTAAAGGAGATGAAACATCGTGGCTTTATAAATTATGCTTCATGGAAGCCAAGTGTCCATAAAAAGCATGAGGTGGGTGTCCCAGTAGCAGAGCCAGGCTCTGAGGGCTTCTGTGATAATACAGGCGTTTTCCCATACTTCACATTTCTAACTTTATGTTTTTTCTTATAATTACAAATCTGTCATCTTTATTCTTCTTGAGAATTTTAAAGGGATAGTGATAGATCATGATAGAAGCATTTGAAAAATAGACATTGCTTCTTGAACAAGTCAATTTTTTTCAAGAAGAAAAACTTAACAATTTTGAAATGTTTGAAAACAAGTTTTTGAATAACAAGTCTCCTCTTATTCAAGATAGAGGGATACAGAAAGGAAGGGGGGCTGTAGAAGCATAGACTGAGTTTTGAAAAGTAGATTTCCTCATTAGTATCTGTAACTTGGGCAAGTTAATAAACATCTTAACCTTAATTTTGTCATTGGTACATTTAGAATAATAATACCATTTTTGAAAAATAATAATCTACCTGACGGGGTTGATATGGAATGAGTAGTTTTGACGAGGGCTTGGCACATAATTGAGCCTCTTTGCTACTAATACCATTAGCAACATTTGGAAAATAAAACTTATGCTAGCTGTGTCCTGACCCCAGTTACCTTACATGGGTATAAAGATAGCCTGC
The DNA here is from genome assembly GCA_004026665.1 of Murina feae. Taxonomy (NCBI): domain Eukaryota; kingdom Metazoa; phylum Chordata; class Mammalia; order Chiroptera; family Vespertilionidae; genus Murina; species Murina feae. The sequence goes on from PVJC01017832.1 coordinate 13,328, forward strand.
ATCTCCAAAGCAACTCCCTTAGATTTCTGAGAATAAGGCAAAAGTGACTCATGAAAGCAAACTGGCCTGTTTCTCCAAAATTACTCTAAATTGCCTTCAAACTAATGAGACTCTTTTTACTTAATTGAACTATAAATTTCCTTTTGAAATTATGAAAGTTCAACCTGAATGATATAGAGCTCCTGATTCCAACTAGGAAAAAAGCCAAGGTAGTAACGTCATAACCAGCTGTGTATATCTAAACTCCAAAGAGGTGTCCGTCACATGTTCTCATATTTACAATTTCCACCTCCAGATAAATTATTTTTTCCTAACTGTTCTCAAGAAAAATTGGTACGGTACCAATACGGGGGGCTTTGTTACTAATTTATATAACATGTTGTCAAATCTCAGCAGAAAGATAATTTCTTCAGTTAACACCTAAGTTAAATTTTCCAAAGCATATTTGAGCTCTTTTTATGTAAATATCTGTTCTTAAGAGATATATTAATATACTGCATTTTTAGATTTAAAAAATTACTTCCATTAAACAAAACAAGGTTCTCAGCATCCTTCTTTGCCACTTGTCACAGTTGCTGATACATCACAATTAAAAGGCCATCCTGGGAAGGAATATATATATCTCCTGAGATTGGTAGTGAGATGCTTGCAAGCAAGCTGAACATGAAAAGTCTATTAAGTATTAAGGCAATAGTAATGGATGGTAATAAGGTGATAATATTGTTTTTTTTTCATTTTCTTCATATTTTTCTACAGTTTCCAAATTTTCTACAATAAATATGAACAGTAGTAATTACAAAAAAAAATTTAAAGGGTACATACAAAAATGTTATCATGTTATCTGCCAGGAATTTAGCTTAATTCTTATGGAGCAAATAATAGATGTTAATAAATTAAGAAAAAGTAATACTATTTGGGGCATTAGGGTAGAGTAGTTTTGCTAAGAACAACAATAATACTTGACAATATTTTCTTAATTACTATAATTTTGTTCTCTTTGATATCCTCTAAAATTATAAGTCTCCTGAAAGTCTCCATGAGATTTCTAACTTTCTGTTTTAAGAAACACCAGCTCAATACTTTCTATAACATAAAATTTTGTTAAGCTTCGTGAAGTAATTTATCCTCTGTAGAAATTAACCCACTACCCCACAATGTAAAAACAGCCAGGGCTAAATCCAGTTCCTAGAAATGACTCTCGTAACACCTTGCTAAGAGAAGGCTGCTTTGTGCTGGGTCATTACTCTGAGGATGGGCATTTCACAGCTCACCCCTCACACTTTGCTTGGAGCTGGTTGCCCTCAACGTTGCCTTCAACTTCTCTGTAGAAATATTTGAATCAATGAACAGTTTTATGAATAAACCTAAATATGAGTGTAGAAATAACACTCCCCCCCTTCTTTGGTCAGAAATAAACACCAGTTTACATTGCACAAAGCCATTTACTCTCACTAAAATTAATATATAGTAAAGAGCATGCACATAAATCAAATTTAGATAGGAAAAAATGTTTAAGCTATTCTAATTAAGTGAATTAAGCACACAGGCCTAACACCTGGACTGTGCCACACTGAGACCCTTTCAAATGCATTTGCAGATGTGGACTTAACTACCCACGGGAGTACAACTTCCTACGGGTGTTCTCATCACCCTCATGCTGCCCCTTTCAAAATCATCAGCCAGAAACATATTCCATGCTGCTCTGGAAAGGCTGCACATAGTAGGTCTTTAATAACCCTGTGTGAAATTGAGTAAGATTTCGTATTAGGGATTTGAGAAGTCATTTGATACACAAATGATTCGTAAAAAGCCTTTAACAAAAATGGACACGTGCTTTGGTTCTGTCCAATGGAGCTACTCAGAACCAGCTTCTTCGCCCTTTTACGCACGGCATACAGGGAGATGCCTTTTCATCTGTGCCCATCCCCACCTGCAGGTAAGCTCCCGAAGGGTGACGACCATGTGTGTCATGTCAACCACTCTGTGCTGCTTCACTGTGCCTTCCACTTGGTGCTTCATGCATTTGTTCATTTATTCATGTATTCCTCTACCCAGCCACGCAATCCACGAAGCCTCAAAATATTTGAGGACAGTGCACATTCTTCCTGAGTCTTCTCCTCACCCAACCTCTAGACAACACAAATAGAGCAATCCTGGGACAACAGTACCAGAATATGGGAACAGAAAGAACTGTTCCCTCTCTTATTCTAAACCCAAACTTCTCTCTTGCAGTACAGACATTTAAAATATATAAATAGTTAAACAGCTGAGCCTCCTCTTGGAAGACAGCCATAAATTTACAAATATATCTACTATGTAATCATTTAATATGGTAAATTATGCTAAGAAATCACAATGTTACTGAGAAGTGTCTTTTAAGGAAGTACATATACAATACCATGTGAAACAATTTTTCACGTATAAACACTATTTTACTTTCCCAAACTTTAAAAATTTACACTCCAAAGACCTTGACAGTTTTCTGGAGATGAAAATCACACCAGCAAAGGCAGTATATAGAAGCTCCTAATCAATATTTGTAAGACATAATGATCATTCTTAAAATGCATAACAGAATAGTAACCTGATGATCAAGCTCGATCTTTTTTTTAATATATTTTATTGATTTTTTACAGAGAGGAAGGGAGAGGGATAGAGAGCTAGAAACATCGATGAGAGAGATACATCGATCAGCTACCTCCTGCACACCCCCCACTGGGGATGTGCCCGCAACCAAGGTGCATGCCCTTGACTGGAATCAAACCTGGGACCCTTCAGTCCACAGGCTGATGCTCTATCCACTGAGCCAAACCAGTCAGGGCTTGATCTTTTTTTTTTGTTTTAGTTCTCTCTTTTTATTTTCCTTTTAAAAAATCTTTATTGTTGAGAATATTACACATGCCCCCATTTTATTCCCCCATTGACCCTTTCTAGCCTGCCCTCAGTCCCCACCCCAGGCCTTCACCACTTATTGTCTGTGTCCATTCGGTTATGCATATATACATACAAGTTCTTTGGTTGATCTCTCCCCACCTACCCTCCTTCCCTCTGAGATCCGTCATGATCTTAACTCCTCTGCACATAGTGATGTCAGTGAGCCTAGTGCTTTTCCACCAATAGCTCACTGAATTTTAAAAATAATAATACAGCTGAGGACAAGCAGTGCAGCTATGTCCCTAAGAGTATTCCTCGTGGGGAAGAATCAGGAGAAGTCCATCACCCACAGCTCAGAGAAGACGGCTCTTCGAAAAGCTGACCCTGCATTGTGAACTGAAGCCACCGGCCCCACACCATGTAGAATGCCCATCTCTGGATATGGGCAGTGACCTCCATCCTTGTGCAGCTTTCATCTAATTAGCCAGGTGATTAGTATTCACACCACCCATCTTGGATTTGTAGAAACACACCCTCAAACATTATGCAGGCTTCCAGAAGAATCTCTCATGTGAATGGTGTGACTTAGAGTCAGTGAAAGGCGGTTTCAGTTTATACAATCAGCTCACACCGAGTCGTTTCAGTGGCACTTCTCTGAAACGTACGGACTTTGTCATTTATTTTTTTAAAAGCTCGGTGGCTGACATGCCCTCACTTGGACAAAATTCTTTTCCAGATCATGAGGCCTTTCCACTAATGCCTGAGGCTGCATCTTTCTTCTTTGGTCTACTTTACCTGGGAGACCAATTGCAAGCAAAAAGGAATCCACTTTAGAAAACTGTGGGACTTCTCTGAATCCTCAGAGCCTTCCAGAAACTGAGGCTTTGTGCCAACCCATTATTCCCCGGCCATGCGGATCCTCCAGGGAGCAATTAGGAAAGAAAGGGTTTTGTTATCCTCAGGAAAAAGAGCAGTGTGGGGAAATACTCCGTGGAAAGAAAGAACATGACAGTCAGAACTCCACGGCATTTCAGGCAAGCCAATGAGGAGATGCTGTGTGCACTGCAGACGCATAAATAGATAGTTATGGGACTGAACCAGAAATCATCCTGGGAACTTTTTCACCTCCCCTCTCTCTTCCTGCATTCAGCTGCATTATCCACAGCCCTCTGCTTTACCCTCTCAGATACGGGGTCATGCGTTCTGCTTAGGAGCTATTGTCCAAAGCTTAACCTGATAGAAATCACTGAAGTTTTTTCCTATTGTATCTTTCAGCACTGGGCTAAAGTCAGAGAATGCACTGAGACAGAGAAAATAAAATTTTTAAAGACATAGGTCAATTGAGCAAAAATATAATTAGCAGTTCAAAGAAATTTTGGGATCGAAATGGCATCTTCCTTGATTGTATACTTAATTATAAGCATCCCTAATAAGAATTCCTCCAATCAGTCTTTATTTTATAACTAAATGCCTCCAATTGTTGAACAAATCAATATTTGTGTAGACTTTGTAGTGTTTAAAAACTGCAGTATGAGTATTAACCTTACTGTCCTATGCAAACTTTTAAAAAGCTTATGAGTGGAGACAATGTCAAACTAGCTCCTCACTTTCCTACACGTATATGCATGTCTTCATATACAGACATATAAACACACACACACACACACACACACACACACACACACACACACACTGTCCTCCCTGGTAATGCTTGAAACCATTCTCAGAAATATTTATTTACAGATGAAAGCAGGTCAAATGGACTAGCTCTCTGCACCTAAAACTGTTGTAAAACTGGTTAAAGGAACTCTGATTGGAGAGGGAAAATTTAAATTCTATGCAAACTATAATTAAATCTAGGAAGCCTATTTGAACAATTCTAATAAGGGAGCAAACTGACTTATTTCTCATTGCTATGGCTTATCTTCTAAAAACTGCCCCCAAACACTACAAGAATTAAAAGAGATGAGGAATACAAAAGCATGAGAAAAGACGGATAAATCCCTCTTCAGATCCGTATGCCAACTAAAGGGGGTTGAGCCCCTCAGTCAACATTGCTCTTTGCCTTGTCAATCTCAGCCCCTCAAATGTAAATCCACCCACAAAAGTCAGCCATTTACTGCCAGGTTTCTGGAGATAGGACCTTGCATCTGTACATTTTCCACACATCATCTCTGGAGTACCTCTGCTTGGTCCCTCTCCTTCCCCTTCCTATTAAAGCTGCTCTCTCTCCATCTCAAATGTATTCTTTCAGCCTCTCCACCCTCCTCTTTCTCCAACATTCAGTGCTACGCCAAAAACTCACCCACCACATTAGCAAAGCAAAAGCCAGACACCAAGAAAAATTTAAAGCCCAATCTGTCACTAAGACCTGCCCACCAATATTCCTCAGGCATATCTGCACTGGATGAGATTCAAACAGCTGGATGAATTCCAATCTGTATTAGATGAGACCATCAATCTAGTCTTACACAAATTGCCCTTTCTGGTCTATACTCTCATCATAACTAGTTAGCAATCTTATCCTTTAAATCTCAGAACAATTCTTACTTGCTCAGAAATGCTTATCTTGATTCTTTGAGGGGTCAAAGCCCTGTTTTGTAAATCACTGTAGCTTCATATACATCTCCTTTATAACACAAAATAAATTAAATTTACAGTGATTTGTGTAACTATGCTTAATGTCCGCTGAATACACTAGACAACAATGAGCATAAAAGCAAGGACATTACCTCATGTTTTCTCACCACAGTGTCCCAAAATCTAGCACAGTCGTACCTAGAATAAGGAAGGTGCCCAATTAATATTATCTGGATAGGTAAACAAATAAATACATAAAAAGTTTATGGCCCTAACCGGTTTGGCTCAGTGGATAGAGCGTCGGCCTGTGGACTTAAGGGTCCCAAGTTTGATTCCGGTCAAGGGCATGTACCTTGGTTGTGGGCACATCCCCAGTGGGGGGTGTGCAGGAGGCAGCTGATCGATGTTTCTCTCTCATCAATGTTTCTAACTCTCTATCCGTCTCTCTTCCTCTCTGTAAAAAAACAAATAAAATATGTATTTTAACAAAAGTTTATGTGTATGTGTTTATGCTGTCTGTGTTTATAAGTAATATTTTCAAAGACTTAGTATTAAGAAATTTATTTTAAAATGTCACCTAAATACAAACTAAAATTAAAAGCAAGTCTCCAATAGATGTGCTTCCACAGCCATGGAATCAAAAGTAGTGTATGTATTCACTCCTATGGCGATTGTACATCCAATTTTAGCTGAAATGGTCCTAGGTTTTTGTCCCACCATAATATTCAGAACACTATTTTTCACCTTAAAGGTTGTTGCAATTTGACCAACAGATTATAGGATCACTTTGTTTGTCATAAAGAGATTTCCTGCATCCTGGCCCAAGGTCATTTTGTGAAGTATGTGCTGCATCATAAGAGAAATCCATTACATGGCTTACAAGGTTCCAATTTCAGATATTTTCTGTCTATATGAATCTGGAAACTGTAGATATAGTGATAATATGCTAACGTATAAAAATACTAGATTTTTGGAGCATCTGGTTGAGCTTTATCAAGTAGGATAAATATCAAACGTGGTACATTCCACCTTAAATATTTAAATTCCAATACATGCCATTACATTGTGTGCAGTTCCCCTATTGCAACTTGACAGGCCAAGCTTCAGCTTTTTATACCACTAGAGTCTTAGGTTTTCTTCGAACTTTAGCAGCTGGAGCTAACCAACAAGATAGTCAGTTAAATTGCTCAGGACAGAGATGTGAATGACCTACTGTGCCATTAAGTTCAAACATCACAAAGCTGCTAAAAACTTTAATAATGTGTTCCCTTTGGTCAAATCTAGATATAATCCCAACAGAATATTCAATTGTTTAAATAATCCTATATAAAAAAGGCTTATAGGCAAATAGACCAAACAGCGAACAACCAAAACTGAACTAGTTGCTATGACATGCGCTGACCAGTAGGGGGCGTGTGTGGAACATGGTGGACGGTGGCCATGGTGGGATGGTGGAGCAGGTGAGCGCAGGGTGCCAGACTAAGGCAGGGCACTGGTCACTGTCATCAGAGTGAGCCTCTGGTGGTTACTGAAAATTCTTTGCTCCCGCGTGCCACAGTCCCGCCGAGCACTCGCACCTGCTGCCGGTGCCAGCCCCACTCACACCTGCAGCTGGCTCCAGAGCCGCCACTCACACCCACTGCCAGTGCCCAGCGCCTGTCCCGATACCAGTCCTAATCACTGGGGGCCATCAGCAGGTGTGAGCAGCAGCTGCTGGTCCAATCACCCCTGAGGGCTTCTGTACCACGCCCTGCTCCTGAGGGGCAGTTGGCGCAGCAGCCACTGCTCGCACCACTCACACCTGCTGCTGGTGCCGGCCCCACTCACACCTGCTGCTGGTGCCGGCCCAAATCGCTTTGCACCATCAGCGGGCAGGTACGGGGCCAGCGTTGTAAGCGTCAGAGTGTGGGAGCAGTGGTGGTGGGAGTGGGCCTGCCCGCAGACAGGGGACCAGGAACGCGGTGGGAGTGGCTGGGTGAGGCCACGGAGGATGGGCCAAGCCCCACTCCTGTGCCTACCGCAACCTCACAGTTCCTTTCAAGGTGCACGAATTCATGCACTGGGCCCCTAGTAAATAATAAGGTAATAACAAATTTTATTTAATTTATAGTGAATAATTCTTAAAAATTAATGAATAAGCTAAAATATGTAGTTAATCCTTTTAAAAATGTATTATTGTAAATCAGTAAGAGGCACTTTTTTTATTCCAGAAGATGTAGAGGATTGAAGTGTTAGAAATCTTAACTTTTCTATTTTTAAAGTTGTGTCTACAACAGAAAAGTCAATTTGAGAATATAATTGAACAGTACAGGTGCAGATAGATTCTTTCTTCAACTCCTAATGAAAGTCGCTCATTACAAATACTGTCTTTAGAATTCTTTTAAGATTGTTGCTAATAATAACAAATGTCAACAGAACAAATTATGCATAGATAATTGGGATGCATTATTAAAAAGCTTAAAAACACCTGTCTTCTTTTTTTAACGTATTTTATTAAAATATCAGTATAAATATGCATGCTTCTAAATGAGTACATATTTAGGAGATCTGGCTACCATCAAAAATGAATCTTGAAACACAGAGGAGCCATGTGAACCCCAAATGCATCCATACAAGACTCTGACAGCAATACAATACGGTGATAGCCTGCACTGGGTCCTATGTGTCTAATCCAATATTTAATGGTACCATCTTAAAAGGTAGGGAGTAGGGCATCTTTAGAGCAACTCAGAATTTGGTTGGCACTAGCTGAATCAGAACAGTAGGTTCTATACCTGTAATGATGCATGCCTTCTGGATGTCTTTTTAGACAGGTTCTTGAGGTAAACCCAACTTGAGAGCACAAGAAGCTTCTGGGACAGAGAGGCAAGCCTGTCTGTGGTCTGCAATGGAAAACCTAGGAGCAGACAGTATGCATTCACTCACTTATTTATCCACTCATTACAAATAATACTGAGTATGAACTATGTGTCAGGCCCTGTGCTTGACATAACAGTGAGTAAATCAAGTACAGCTCCTGTCCTTGTGAAATGTACAGTCCAAGAAAGGACACAGGCATTAAATGAACAATCCCACCAGTGTATATATAGACGCGACATGAGATAGGAGCTCTGAGAGAAAAAGCTCATAGTTAAATGAAAATCTATGACCAAAAAAAACAAAACAAAAAAAAACACCCTGGCTTGGACAAGGGAGAATATGAAGCAAATGACTCCTGATCAATCAGGTCTGGAGGATCAAAGAGAGATAATTTGGGGATAAGGACGTTTTTGCAGGACTCACATTCCAGCTAAAGGGAACTGCATGTGCAAAGATCCTGTGGCAGAGGGAGAAGGAAGCAATCACAGAACAAACACTTGGCTAGAATACAGAAAGTGAAGGGAAGTCTGGCCAACCTGGTCATGAGCAGCTATCAGGAGCTGCTACTGCTACTGGGATACGGGAAGATGTTTTCCTGAGAGACACAGTTAAATTCCAGCTCACAGACAATTATTTCTGTGAAGGATAAGAAACAAATTATAACCAATGTTGTTGCTACTTGTCTGCTTTTGAAATAACATTGCTGGCGACAGCCATGTAGTAGAGAAATGGGATAGCTACTCTCTACTTCAACATCAGACTGAATGGATCCAGATTTTGGCTCCACTGCTTTCCAGCTGTATGACCTGTTCACCTAATTTGTGTTTCAGTTTTCTTAAATTTCAAATGGAGCACATCTTAAAATGCTTGTAGGAGTGCTGGAACCTTAATCATTAAGCATGAAATAAACATTAGTCATTGTTGCACGGGGCTTAGGCACCCATCCATTTTCTAGTGCAATCACAGTGAGCCGCAAACAGCTCAGAGCTGTGCCTCGGCAGAAAAACTGCCTTCAGGGGACAGGAGCCGTGTCACCCAGAAATGCTACCCCCTGCAGCCAATTTTGACAGACAGGGACAGGGATACAAAAGCCTGACCCATCACAGAGTGTGACAGCTCTGTGGTGCTAATCACACACCAGAGCTACCTGCAGGATCAGGGTGAGACCACATTTTTGTCTGGCTTCTTCTCTCCTACCCTATTCTGCTTCCCTCACCTGCTTTCAGGTTTCTTCTGTAAGCACTCTCAGTAAATCACACTCCGACTCTGCTTCTTGGGAATCCAACCCAAGACAGTTATTATAATAACTAGAGGCCTGGTGCACGAAATTTGTGCATGGGGGGGGGGGTCCCCTCAGCCCAGCCTGCCCCCTCTCACAGTCTGGGACCCCTCAGTGGATGTCCTACTGATGGCCACAGTCTAGCAGCACAGGCTCAGAGCAGGCACCGTGTGTGTGTGTGTGTGTGTGTGTGTGTGTGTGTGTGTGTGTGTGATTGTGTCCCACCTGGGACCTGCCTGTGGGCTGCACATGCCTGCTCCCAATCAGGATGTTGGCAGGCATCCGGAGCTGTCCCTGCTGCTGGGGCCTGCCTGTGGGAGGTGCCTACTCACGATCGGGATGGCAGCAGGCGCCCAGAGCCGGCCCTGCTGCTGGGGCCTATCTGCTGGTAGTTCTTGCCTGTTGGAGGGCAGCTGCTCACAGGTTGCCAAGGCAATGCCTGCTGGGCTCACACTGCCAGGGTGACGCCACCAACATCCTGCCCCACCACCATCCTGCCCCACCACTATGGGCACCGCCATCTTTGTCTCAGAGTGATGGTTAATTTGCATATTACTCTTTTATTAGATAGGACTAGAGGCCTGGTACATGAAATTCGTGCATTGAGGGGGGTGTCCCTCAGCCAGCCTGCATCCTCTCCAATCTGGGACCCCCTGGGGAATGTTCAACTGCCAGGCCTAAACGGCAGTCAGACATACCTCTCACAGTCCTGAACCGCTGGCTCCTAATCACTCACCTGCCTGCTGGTCTGAATGTCCCTAACTGCCTCCCCTGCCAGCCTGGTCACCCCTAACTGCCCCCTGCTGCCAGCCAAGTTGCCCCCAACTGCCCCTTCCCTGCTGGCCTGGTTGCTCCTAACTGCCCCTCCCTAACCTCCCCTACTGGCCTTGTTGCCCCCAAATGATGACCTCTGCCAGCCTGGTCACCCCCAACTGCACCCCCCTGCTGTCCTGGTCACCCCATGCAGTCTGCTTGTTCAGTCATTTGGTCACCCCTCACTAACCAACCTGCTGGCCTGGTCGCCCCAACACGCAGCTTGCTGTTCAGTCCTTTGGTGGTCCCTTACTAACCCCCCTGCCAGTCTGGTTGTAGGCAGCCATCTTATGAGTGCATGAGGGTTAATTTGCATATTACCTCTTTATTATACAGGATTACTGTGTTGAACCACATTAAGACCACATTGTTTTTGCCAGAGTAAGAGCTCAGCTCAATTGACTTCCAAAAAATAGGTCTTTGCCATCTAATAGCTTGAACTTGGTGCTCAATTAGCACCTTTTACAGGTTTATACAGGGTGGGGCAAAAATAGGATTACAGTTGTGAGTATGCAAAACGCAAGGTTTATTCTTGCCTTATTATTGATTGATTACTGTATTATTTTCCATACAAGCAACTGTAAACCTGCTTTTGCCCCACCCTGCACTGGTTGTATAGTTATTAGTTTAATTATTTGATAGGAAGCCCGCCAGGCTATGAACTTCATAAAGAAAATGTGTGTTGTTCAGTTTCTTCCACACAGAACACCGTGCAGGGTCTCACATATAACAAGGACTCAGCAATCCAATCGGTCGATAAATTGTGGAGTTGTACAGCATGTGCATGATGACAGTACAGTTAGAAGCAAGTCTCCCGTGGAAAGAAATTATCTGGATGCAGTTTCACTTTGGAGAGTAATAGAGCCCGACCCAAGTGACACTTTTTCTTCCAATTCCAAGCGGCTGGAGCATCTGTTCACTAACACACCAAGTTTACTAATGCTGGCTTTTGGCTGCTTCATTCCGCACATCATTACAGCGGACTTTAAAATCCTCGATGCCACAGCATATTGGGATATGAATCAGGCAAGAAACTGACCATTCAAAACCCTCTCGGCATGAAGAAAATGACTCTCAGCATGAAAATCTCTCCACAGATAGTCACTGCATCCTTGAAATGTAGCGTAAAGCACTATTATCTACACTGAGCTCACATTCAACACACTCACACACTCGACACTGCTGCCCAGCGGAGGCAGGATATTCAGAGGGTAATTCTGAAATAGACAACTGACACCTCATTATTTCACAACGTGTGCTGCACCAAGAGTAATGGGGAATTTAAAATCAGATATTTGTAAATGAGGCAGTTGGCTGATGGAATCCTATACCTGAGAAAATGACTAGAGAAGCCTAAACTCAGAAAATTCAGCATCAGCTCCTGGTGATTGGAAATGGACTGCATATGCATGACCTCACATACAGCCATCTCCAGCTGCAAAGGCAAGATATAAATCTATGATACTCGCCTACTAACTCCACACGTGTGCGCAAACAAAATATCTGGTGCAATTAAGGGCTTTTGATTCCTTCATTGTCATAATCAACACTCATGCTCATGCTTCTTTTTATTCATCGCAACCACCAGTGACCCTCCTTTCATACAAGAAGCAATAGGCAGAACTACTAGGAAGTCTTGTTTTCCTCTGTAAAATTGGGATATAACCCATTTAGTCACCAAATCTGAATATCCTGCAGATCTATAATAAATGAAGAGAAAAAAATATACCAAATTGATTTCTTTAATGTCAAGACTCAGATAAAAATGAGCATCCCTGATAAAATAAAAGGAAGCAGGCTGGCAAGAATGTATGTGGAAAACAGATTTGACCACATAATTCAAATTGGAATGTCTGAGCCACAAAAAAAAAAAAAAAAATGTTTAAAGACAAACATATTTTCCTCTCTCTAAGCAATAGAAAAAAAAAAAAAAAAAAACCTGGGCATATATGATGGATTTATTTTCAACAATAAAGGAATAGTGGCTCATCTACAGACAAAGACGTTCTTACATTTTCTATTTACACATGCATATAAATCGAAAGAGCCTAGAATATACAGAAGTTTGTCTCTCAGAGAGGAGTTTACAGGACCAATGTTAGTGAATAATTTGAAGCCTGGTGTGAATAATAATCCATGTTTCTCCCTGCTAAAAATGTCTTAATGCAACAGTGAAAATGCTCTTTTTTTCTCCTAATTAAGGACCACATGCTGCCTGTGCAGTGATCACAGGGTCTCATTAGGGCCCAATGAAGTTTTAGTATCAATCACCTGAAGGAGAGACCATATATCGAGTCCTATGTATTCTATGTATTTGCATCTTTTAGGAGTTGTTGCAATTAAATTCTTTATTACAGCCTGATTTGTCTCCCCCCCCTCCTCAGATGTATGGGTGGGGGGATGGGGAGGACAGGGTAAGATGTGTTAGGCAGTAGTGAGCTCAAGACAGTATACAGGTCTTATTTTTCATATGTGGTTTCATATTTTTTTCCACAGCCAAGCTAACATGAGAAGCGCGGTGTAATTTCAAAGCATTTAGAAAGAACACATGCAGGATTTTTAACATCCTTTCACTATTGATAGTCCTCCTGTTCCAGAAAGGAGAAGATAGAAAAGATTTAGAAGTCATGTATTTATGACTTATTTGGTGCCCGGCATTGACTGTTTTACCTTGTGGATTATTATATCACACTTATACCAACAAATGGAGGTAGAAAATGGAAGCCGCTACCTGCTAATGGAAGCCAACAGTCATCACAGTCCCTTTGCTGGTAAGCTTAGAGCTCAGTGGTTCCCACTTCCTGGTATGCGCACTTTTGGGCAATCTCTCCCACCCCGCTGAGTGCGAGCGGGGCCTGTGACTTGCTTCTGATCTACAGACTATACAAAGGCAAAACATGATCCTCCCGTGATTAGGTTAGATTTTATAAGGCTTCTTCTTAGCAGGCTGGAGGGAGACACTCCCCTTCCTGGCTTGCTGGGGAAGCCACTACATTGGAGAAGTCTATGGGCAAAAAAACTACAAGCAGGTTTTAGAACCTGGACAAACTCCAGCTGATGCCAGCAAAGTACCACCCTCCTTCATAGGTGGTTACTGGGAATCACCCCACATGCCTTTTAGTAGTGAAACACACACACACACACACACACACACACACACACACACACACACGACAAGCAGCTTAGGACTTAACAAAACGTCTTGCTGTTAGCTAAATTATTCCTGACCCTTCTTGAGAAATAAAGTTGTGAATCATAGAACTCTTAGAGTTTAAAAAATCCCAGAGGTTGCAGACACATGCCCACAAGACCAGACAGGGAATGCAAATGAGCAGAGCAGATCGGCTACAGGAAAACACAGCAGGACAAGGGCTGCATGAATGGCAACTGTCAGAGAGCCTCAGTGGTAGGGACCTAATAATGGAACAGCAGGACTGTGCACACTGGAGAGCCACCTCCCATGTAAATGGCTTAGCCGCTTCTTGTCTTCAAATGATCAGGAGATCTAGTGTTCCTCGATCTAGTGATTTTTTTCTTTCAAAAAACACCCCCACCATAACATGAATTATTATGAAAGAAAAAAAAATCATCTGATCTATAAACAATAAAAAACTAATTATTTTACGTTTTCAAGAACTGCCTTGATAATGAAGTGCTGGTCAAAATATTTTATTCACTCTGATTTGACCCAAGCCCTGATTTTAGAGCTGAGGAAATAAAGAGCCCAAATGGGTAAATTATCTATAAAAGGCCCTACAATCAGAAAAATAGGAGACTCGGTAATTATAACCCCAGCTCATGCACCTGGAAACTACAATATGAAATTAGAAATTAAGAATTCACATGCAATCCTTTTTGAGAATAAATTATTAATTCTGTCAATTGGCTATAACAAGGTACAGATGGTTTTGTAGTAGCAATGGCATGCTTATGAGGTTAAAGGGCTCATTTTTTAAATTCAGACATTCAAAAGATAAAAGCAAAATAAATGCAAAATTCATTCAGCCTAAGCATGACAAATCACTATTTACTAGTCATGTGCAACCCTCCATTGTATTAAATATTCATAGACTTCAGAATGAGGCTGTCAGCTATCTCCTTTGTCTGAATCTCATCGCCTTCCTCTGGCAGAGTGAATGTCAAACATAGCTGAGATTTCTGGGATGCTGCCAATTAAGGGAGTCAACAGTAAAAGTATTCCTCCCGAGGATTCACAAAGAGTAATAAGGCAAAAGAGCCACTCTACTATGTGCAGCTCCACTCAACTTTCCACTGAGCTCCAGCTTTGATTTATGAGTTGGTGGCATATGGCTCAGATTTCAGAAGGTCTGATCATGTCAGTGATAATTGCCTAGGTGTGAAAGTGCGAATGATCAATAACATGATTGTGCACTGGGTGGTCAATGGGTATACGCATTCATATGATTTACAACTCGGGCGAACATGCTGCATATACATTCAGACTGCCTAATAATGTGGAAGATTAAAAAATAGGAAGAAATGTATCAGTAGCCAGTTTTCCTTTTCAGGGAAATTCAATGGATTATTAGATGTGTATTATACAGCTGTGGTTATTTAGTATAATGTTAAGTTTAAACATGCAGCTCAGGCATTTATAAAAATTGGGAGTTGTTATATAGTTAGTCTAAAACAATGACTTAAAAAGCACTTAGATTGGGCTTTGGGTCCATTTCATAATTTTTCACTCACCGCATTTCCTCTACCAAACTCTTATGGTGGGAATGAGGCACTAAGTAGCTCTGGGGGGGGGGGGGAACCACTGGGAAAGTAGTCAAACACATCTCTTTTTTTTAAATATATTTTATTGATTTTTTTACAGAGAGGAAGGGAGAGGGATAGAGAGCTAGAAACATCGATGACCGAGAAATATTGATCAGCTGCCTCCTGCACACTCCCCACTAGGGATGTGCCTGCAACCAAGGTACACGCCCTTGGCCGGAATCGAACCTGAGACCTTTCAGTCTGCAGGCTGACGCTCTAACCACTGAGCCAAACTGGTTAGGGCCATCAAACATATCTTAATTTGATTGGCTGAACACCTCCTATTCATTAACAAAATGTTGGGGGCTACTGACATGTCCTTTAAAGGGCATTTCATTCAAATTTCTGTCTCCTCGTAGGACATTCCTCCCTCCCAGCACACCCCTCCCAAAATCGTGAAAAGCTAATTGCTTTATGTTGATATCAAAAATATGTTAAAATTAATGTGTGCACAAGGGTTAAAACAAAAACTAGCAGAGAAAGCCTATTTTAAAATGCAATGAATGAATATTTGTCATACTTTTTTAATCCTCTATTCCTGATGACAAAGGGGAAACCATTTATATTCTGCTAATTGTTTGTTTCAGTTATAATGTTAATATCTCCAAACCTTAAAATATTATGTTATTACTTCCAAACATATTACCTTTCACATATCACTTACTGACCTTTTGCTGTGATCAATAAGGAGAAAACTGACTCCCTCGCACAACTCCTGTGGTTTAGAATCGGACAGAGGTGGTCAATCCTCAGCATATTTCTCTTTGTGAGATCACATTTCAAAACTACTAGGTAAAGGACTTAACCAGTCACATGCTTTACTCCAAAGAATGTCTTGTCTCATCACCAAAGATTCTGCTGCTCTAGGCATCACTGAATCAGGATTCTACAGAAATATTGTTGAAATCAAGCAAATGCATTGAAAATACTGGTTCACAAGTCAGTTACAACGATTCTCTTCTCTGTCCTGTTTTTCCCTAGTTTGAACCCCAAGCAAGTTACTCTAGGAAGTGTTTTAAGGATTCCCTTATCTATAGCAGTAAATGATGTGTTTTAGTTACGGACTTTCATGATCTCTATAATTACTTGATTTCTTTCTCATTTGAATTTCAGCTTCATTCTCGTCTTTGCCAATGATTTAGGTCTCACTTTTAGTTATTCTACCTGTAGACTAACTTGCCTCTGCCTCATTATTCAGCTATTTTGCTGTCATCAACCAAATTATTGTCCTTCTACTATATTCTCACTTCATTTCTATTCACATTTAGACATGATATAGGAAAAGCACTGACTACCAGGAGCCAACAACCTGCCTAAACCTGAGGCCTGGGACAAGAAAAATAGGTGTTAAATAAACGCTCACCCTAGGTGTCTGCCCTGCTTGATGCAGGTGCAGTGGTTAGCCCTCAGGGTTAACATTTAGTCCATATGCACCACTATGTCCACACTTTTGTTCAACTGATCATTGATGATTACACTGAACTCAGTGGAATTCACTTTTTAAAGTTACAAGTAAAAGAATTAAGTAGAGGAGAAACCAAGATGGCGGCTAGGGAAACACCGGAATTGCGGCTGTGCACAACCATTTCAAAATCACAATGAAAAGAAAAAACAGACACCACTCAGACCCACAGGAAGGCTGGCTGAGTGGAAATTCTACAACTAAAAGAGACTGAGACTCAGAGGAGGTGCTGAAATAAAGTGCAGAGGTATGGAGGTGCACACGAAGGGGCTCGCAGAAAAGGGCTGGCAGCATTTTGTACCGGAAGGAGGCACAAGCTCCCAATGGCTCTGAACTCCAGTTCCAGGTGAGTTTCTGGGGGCTCAGGACCATACGGGGAGGAGCTGGACTGTTTGGCAGCGTCTGACACCGTCTGGCACCATCTGGCACTGGGAAGACCTCCAGAGCGGCTTGAGACCCCGTGCCTCTTAGGTCAGTGCTGAGATGCAGCCATAGCTGGTTGCTCCGCCCTGTAGACTCCCCGAGACCCTGCCCCACTCAAGCTGTGTGCAGAGGCTTTTGCATATAAAAGGCTGAGGAGTAGCCTCGGGCAAAAGCTAAAATAGCAACTCCTTGGAGATACAAGAGCCAGCGTACCCAGTGGTCAAAGTGGTACCATCCTAAACACAACTCCTCAGATTCATAAGGGACACACTCAGGGGTCAGACACAGTGTGCACCAAAGGCACACTGAAACAACTCTTGCCCCATAAGGGTGTCTCCAGCACAGAAGTTCTCCCACTGTAGACACAGCTGACTCTCATAACCAAGTGGCTTGGAGGTCAATTCCTCTCAGTGATCACCTAACACAGAAAGCCACTCTATCAACCCAGGAAAGCAGCCAAAATGAGGAGACAAAGAAACAGATCACAAATGATAGAAAAGGAGGAAAGCAAATGACAGGATATAGAGTTCAAAACTATGGTTATAAGGTTTTTCAAAAATTTTCTAGAAACCACTGATAAACTTAGTGAGACATTCAATAAATCTAAGCATACACTGACTAAAATAAAGAATATTATACAGAGATCCAACAACAGACTAGAGGATTGCAAAAATCAAGTCAAAGAATTGAAATACGAAGAAGCAAAAAACACCCAAATGGATAAGCAAAAAGAATCCAAAAATATGAAGACAGTGTAAGGAGCCTCTGGGACAACTTCAAGTGTACCAACAGCAGAATTATAGGGGTGCCAGAAGAAGAGAGAGAGCAAGATATTGAAAACCTATTTGAAGAAATAACGACAGAAAACTTCCCCTACCTGGTAAAAAAAAAAAAAAAAAAAACAAAAAAAAACGGACTTATAAGTCCAGGAAGCGCAGAGAACACCAAACAAAAGGAATCCAAAGAGGAACACATCAAGACACATCATAATTAAAATGCCAAGAGCAAAAGACAAGGAGAGAATCTTAAAAGCTGCAAGAGAAAAGCAGTCAGTTTCCTACAAGGGGGCACCCATACGACTGTCAGCTGATTTCTCAACAGAAACTTTGCAGGCCAGAAGGGAATGGCAAGAAATATTCAAAGTGATGAATAGCAAGAACCTACAGCCAAGGTTACTCTACCCAGCAAAGCTATCATTCAGAATTGAAGGTCAGATAAAGAGCTTCACAGACAAAAAAAAAAAAGCTAAAGAAGTTCATCACCACCCAACCAGTATTATATGAAACTAGGGGCTCGGTGCACAAAAATTTGTGCACTCGGGGGATGGGGGTTCCTCAGTCCAGCCTGTGCCCTCTTACAGTCTGGAACACCTCGGGGGAGATGTCCACCTGCTGGCATGCCTGGCCAGCCTGGGTGAGGGGCTGAGGGCTATTTTCAGGCTGCCCACAGCCCCTTCAGAGTTCGTGCACTGGGGGGGTGGGAGGGCTGGTGAGTGCAGGCCTGGACGTTTCCCACCAGAGGGCCCACGATCACACACGCCTGGTGGGCCCCCACCACTGAGGGGACACACCTGGTGCAGAGCTGGGTGGCGAGCCAGGGGCGGATGCTGGTGCAGGATC
>PVJC01017833.1:0-32006 GCA_004026665.1 Murina feae
TAATTAGCATATTATTACATTTATTATTATAGATGATGGATTTATGCTTGTTTTATAGGACTTGGGGAATTACTTACATTTTAAAAATGATAGCGGAGAATATAGTACTACATATTTAACTCTTCATTTTTGGAGTCCTATCTGTGACTGACTTGCTGGAAAAAAACCCTTAATCAAATATATAAGCTGTATCTGCACATTTTCTCTTAGAAAGTACCATCCTATCCACCATATTCCACTAGTGCTTTTATTTCTAGGTTAAAATGTGAACCAACTGTACGCAGTTCATTAGCACACTGGCTCCTTACTGCCTGCTATCTACTAACTCCTCTTTTGATCAATATGCTGCTTCTTGATGCTTGCAAAAAAAAGCCCCAAGTCTGTGCTCAAATTGATAAATGCTTTTCTCTGTTGAAAACTTTTAAATTGAAGACTTGAGGAAAGAATTTTTTAAATGAATCAATAAAATGAGGCTTTTAAATTTTATCCAGGTTGTTCCCTGCCATCTCAGAAGAGCCAAGGAGGCTTCCTTTCCCACTCAATGGCGGGCGAAGACAATGTGAATGATCCGATCACTGAAAAACTTGACAATTTACATTTAGACCCACACGTACAAATGCTTTTTAAATAGTCCTGTCAAACCTTCCCCAAGCACATCTCTGAAATGCAGTTGCTGTGGTTGACTTCAGATTTGCCCTGGCTGAGAGCTACAGACAATGTATAAAGGAAACAGGAAAGCACAGAAGCCTATTACTGTGCCTATGGTATTCTTAGGACTCTCCATGGGGGATCCACGTTTAAGAATAAAAACTTTAGGAATATCCTTCCTTCACTGTCCTCAACCCCATGCACACATCAAGAAACACAAAATCCTTCACATGCTCAGCAGGTATGGGCAAAGGGGAAGGGCAATCACAGAGCCCCAAACAGAAACAGGGAGATTGGTTTCTCATCCCATCTTTGCTATTTACTAGATATGAGACCCTCAATGCCAGTCACTTACCCTTTGAACAGTTCCCTTATGCTTTAAATAAAGAAGTGGAAACAGATGTTCTCAAAGGTCCCAGCCAACACTAACATTCTGAGTGTGATCGTGTCAGTGAGAAGGTATCACTTCCTTTCTTTGATACCAGCAGAACTGGTCTGGTTGCCAATAAGAGAAGCATTTAGTGCCATGTCTCCTAGGGCATGGTAGTTAAAGGGGACATCCAGAGGGACTATCTAACATTTCCATTGACTCTCTGTTTAGCTGTGAGAAGCCACAACACTCCTCTGAATATTTCTAGCCAATCACTTCTGGCCTGCAAAGTTTCTGTGGAAAAATCAGCTGACAGTCTTATGAGAACTCTCCTGCAAGTAACTAACTGCCTTTTCTCTGCTGCTTTTAAGATTCTCTCTTTGCCTTTAACCTTTTGCATTTTAATTAGGATGTGTCTTAGTGTGGGCCTCCTTGGGTTCATCTTGTTTCAGGCTCTCTGCACTTCTAGGAATTGTATATATATTTCCTGCACCAAGTTAGGGAAGTTTTCAGTCATTATTTTTTCCAAATATGTTTTCAATTTTTGCTCTTTCTCTTCTTCCAGCATCCCCATGATGCAAATATAATCTTTATATTTCAATTATTGATTTTATTTACTCTACTGTTGATTCCCTTAATTTATTCTTCATTACAATTAGTGTATCATCAATTTCTGACTGGTTCTTTTTAATGGTTTTTGTCCTTTTTATGTTGTTGGAGTTCTCACTAAGTTCATTGAGCATCTTTAGAACCCATGTTTTGAACTCTGCATAATAGATTTTTTTGTCTCCATTTTGTTTAGTTCCTTTTTGGAGTTTTGTTCTATTCTTTCATGTAGGATGTGTTTGTTTCTTCATTTTGGACGCCTCCCTGTTTTTGTTTCTACAGATTAGGTAGAGCTGCTATGTCTCCTGGGCTTGGTAAACAAGCAGACCCTTCAAATGCTTGTATACTCTGCTAGTTTCATTTCAAAGATTTGTAAAAGAGCTGGATGGTTCAGAACACCGAGTACAATAAATCACTTTAAAGATATATCTTGGAGGCCCAACATGAAATTGCTTTCTTCCTTCTAGTTTTGAGATATATCACAACTTGCTAGAACTCGGTTAGTATTGGAGAGAAAAATATGAGCTTCAAATTCCCATCACTGCATGTGCATTCCACCCAATACGTTACTGTGCTCCTCTCTGCCAGGCAGTGTTTCAGCAACGGGTAAAGAAGACCCAAGTTCCTGCCCTCACGGAGTTCACAGACTTGCAAGTGCCTGGCACCAAAGAGTGCTCAGCGAAAGTTGTTGAATGAATGCTCATATGTACTTTCACCCTAATGACCAAATCATCTTGTTAAATCTAAAGTAGTTACATAATTTCTTCAAAAAGTGTAGCCATGTGCATAGCCAATGTTGTCTTGAAAAAACTTAAAAACAAACCAACCAACTGTGATTTGCTTCCCAGAGAACCTATCTCAACAGAACAACAATGAGAGAGAGGTTGAGAGAGAAACAGAGCTGGAAAGAGGCTTACTCAAAAGGGGAGTCTAAGAATCCTAGGAGAATGTGATTAAGAAATTAATATAGGCTTCTGCAAGAGAACAGCACAGACTAGTGCCTTACCTATCACATCCTTTGGAAATCTCATCAAATGAGTTAAAGACCTCAGGGCACCATTTATCTTTATTATTAGATAATAATTGTTCAAGCCCTCTTCACTCAGCGAGCAAGCCCCTTATACTACAAGCTTCTTCAGGCAGTGGTGAGATGGAGAAAGGAGTGGAATTCGGCAAAGGAATCTCTAAGAGCTTTATGTTCCCTTCTCTCAACACTATTGATTTGCTCACACTCCTCAAAGATCTGAGACATTTTATAATCGTGACCATAATTGAACGCCATCAGCAGTTCAAGGGGACTTTCCTCTTTATCACTTAAAGAGACAATAGCATCAGTTTAAAAGTCATAAAACCTACCAAGAAGCCAAGACATCCCACAGACCAATCCTGCCTTTCTGACCTCCACTTTCTTGGTGGCTCATTCCTCCCTAGGATTTGATTATCTGGCTACCAGGACAGGCAAATGTGAAGAAGAGATGAGCTACTTGGGGAGAATCATTTCTAGAGAAAAAAAATCAAAAAGGCTTTCATTAAAGATGGCCACTCTGAACAGACAACGAATGGATAAAAAGTGCTAGGAAATTCCAAACTATCTATCTCCAAAATTGCATCCAGGCAATATCTCCAGAGTTAGAGAAAGTGGAAATCTCTGCATCAAAATAATTGCTTAAAAGTTAAAGCTTAAAAGTTGTAAGGTGTGTCTTCAGGGTTTAAAAGGCATTTTTTAAAAGAGTATAGGAGAAGAAAAGAAAGAGTGTAAAGTCTGCTGAACCTCCTGTTCTTGGGTCTGTTTTATTGTCAATATCCTGCTGTCTCCCCACCCTTCACTTCCTTCTCTTTGTCCTGAGTTTGGTAAATTGTATAGCTTATTGTCTCAAGTTGTCCTGCTATCTAAGGATTATAACATTTTCCCCATTATTGCTTGAATAAGCTTGAATCATGGATCTATATATTTTCCTACAATTTTAATCCAGCTGAGCCATGTTGCAAATGCCTTATCTTCTTTGATGCTTGTCCAATTTCTCTCTATCTATTAAACTTCGTCTGTACCTAATTAGAGGAAAGGGCTAATGAATCATGTCCCCGATCCTGTATAGTTTTTTGAAATCATCATAGACAATATGAGAGATGATCGATTGTATCTGTTGTTCTGCCATGCATATGGCAATTTATTAACGTGATGTCTGTCATCACTCATGTCTTGATATATTTGTAAATCAGGCTTCACGGTAAGACTTTTGTGGGTGAACTATTGCTTGGATGATAATTTTACATGATCACAATATTTCCAGACTATAAAACTCAAAAAAGCTTCTTGGTTTTGGCCAGCCTTAAGCAAGGCATACTGAAGTTCAGATAGGATATGTAGGTGGAGGGGTGGGGAGGGTGGGGGAGTCTTCCTGTTTCTCACTGAGTAGAATCTGGCTGGTCCTTGTAATGAGGTAGAACAGAAAGTTGGGATGGCAAAGCTGCAAGAAGCCAAAAAAAATTGCTTGACTTTGCTTTAGCTTAGCAGCCAATGACCCATTAACATACAAAGCTAAATAAAATCAGCTGTTAGTAGAGATAAGCGTGATTGCTGCTGGTCTGGTTATGTGAACTATGTCCCATTAAATTAAGTATGTGAGATGCAAAACAAAGAGGACCAGCTCACAGTTGGAATGCATTCAGGCTTGGAGCAGCAGCTCTCTTAGATTAATATAGGAGTGCAAGGCAGACGATTAAAACCCCTCCAAGCGTGGGGTCTGACCAGTGCATGCAATTGCCAGGCCCCTGTTAGAGTTTTCATTTAGCTGAATTACACTGAGTAGCTCAGCCTTGGGAACATACCCTCTGCGCAGTCAGGCCCTCTGGATTGAACAGCCTAATGATATCTCCTTGGTTGGAGAGGCCTCCTGGGGTGCATTTCATCTGTGCTGCCTTCTCTTAGTTATTGAGTGTACCACATCTATCTGGGAAAGTAGGGTGACCTGTTTCTTGTTGTGAAGAGTGCTCTGTGGGTTTGGAAAAGCCTCAGAGGTAATGTCAGCTCCTGCATGAGCTGCTTCTTCTACAACGGAGGCAGAGCAGGCAGCGTCTGCCTGCTTGGCCAACAATCCCTACTCTGTTCTGCAGATACACACCATTTCCCCCCCTGGATTACACCATATGCTTTGAGGCAAACTATTCCCTCCATGGTCTCATGGGACAATCATACAGAATCTGATTCATATGCTGAAGTTCAGGTAGGATATTTAGGTGGAGGGGTGGGGAGGCTGAGGGAGTCTCTCTGTTTCTTGATGAGTAGACTCTGGCTGGCCCATGTAATGATGTAGAACAAAGTTGTGATGGCAAACTCACTATTAAGCATAGCCCGCCCAGTATTCGAGGTATCTATTTGGCATGTCATGCCTCCTGCTCTCTGCCACGTGCCCATTGCTCATCCACATGCACCTTGTCAATGAGATGCTGCTGCTAAAATCAGGACACAGGGTCAATTGCTCCAAAAACACTGAGCATCAGGGATGGCTCTTGGAGCAACAGTTCTTGCTCCTGTGAGGCAGTGAGAGGAGCAATGGTTTCGGAGCAGCCATCTCTCAATGGAGCACAAAGAAGCCCATTCCTAAGGTTTATGCTTTTCAGAAAGTATTTGATAAAGCCCAATTATCACACAGAGTTCATACTGTATGCTTCAATTCATATGAAGCTCTAGAATAGGCCAAATGACTTACAGTTTAAGGCTGATGAATCGGGCCCCTGATTCTTGTATGATTTTTTGCAATCATCATAGACAATATTAGAGATGATCAGTAGTATCTGTTGTTTTCTATGCATATGGCAATTGATGTGATGCCTGTAATCACTCATGTCTCAATATATTTGTGGTCATTAGAAATAAGGGCAGATACATGTAGATATATGATTTGCTGTCTGATGGAGGATTGTTGGAGAGACTGACTAGAAGGCACAAGGAAGAAACTTTATGGGTGAAGAGTAATGTTCTGTATCCCAATGAGAGTTTGGATTACACAGGAGTATGCATTTGTCAAAGTTCACGCAATGGTTCCTTTAAGACTAGTGTATTTCATTGCATGTAACTTTTATCTCAAAAAAATAAAGAAGGAATGAAAGAAGGGAGGAATAATGAGAGGAAGAAAGGAAAAAGGAAAGGGAGGAGGGAAGGAAGAAGGGATGGAAAGAAACCATGCACAAATGTTGCACTCTAGCTTATGCCTGTTGAAGTGTTAGGGTTAAAGTGTCCTGTTGTCTGCAGCTTCCTTTGAAATCTGATAATGATAGAGAGAGCTCCACTGCAGAATTTTAGATGGTTATATGGGTGTTCACTGAAGGGTTCTTTCAATCTTTTTCTATGCTTGAGACTTTTGATTAATAAGATATAGGGAATGGAGCAGAGAAATTCAGTTCTACTTTTTAGAAGTCAGGTTGCAGAGTTGGCCGATGTGCCAGATGGAATCTCTCACACAGAACGTTTCCGATGTGAAAGGCAGTGCACACAGCTCTGTACTCTGCATGGATTCTTCTACTGGGGCCTCTCTCTCTCTCTCTCTCTCTTTCTCTCTCTCTCTCTCTCTCTCTCTCTCTCTCTCGGCTTTACTGGACTATAATATATAATTATTCTCAACAGCAGAGCTCAGATAACTCAAGCAAGAAAAATTTCCTTTGGATAATTTACAGACTTTGACCTGAAATAAGGGCAGATACATTTAGATAGATGATTTGTTTTATGGCTGCTGTGCTATTTCAAAGTATCCTTGTTACTATTTGTGGTGAAAAATTCCTCCACCATTAAGAGAAGTGAATCAGACTGAGTTACTTGAACCGTACCTATAACTCTCCTAGCCTACATCCATCTTACTATTATATTGGCCTAAGTTCATCTCTTTAAAAAAATCTTTTAGAGTGACATGTGGGTAAAGAATTATTCATCTTTTTAAAAAGCATAATATATTGCATTAGCCAAACAAGTTAAATTACATCCTGCACAACTTAATAAAACAGGGTCCTTTCTGTATTTCTGTAGGCTCTAATTTATAATTCTTAATTGTGAAAGAATGAAAACATGGATAAGAACATCAATAAAAATCACTGGTATTTGGCTTTTGGACTCATGATAAGTGAGATAAATACATGAATTAACCATCTAGGCCATATCCTAGTTTCCTCCCAGATCAACCCTATTGTGTCCCAAGACCCAGTAGACAACGGAGAAAAGAAGAAAAACTAGAACTTGCTTTTCAAGTGACATGTCCATAGCAGTATATCAAGGTTAAGCAAAACCAAGGTATGAATACTGACATAATTTCGAGAAGAGTTCACTTTACTCAACTACTTGGGGTACTATATTTTTATACTAAAATATAACAGATATATTCTGGAATAGTGTGTAAAATTCCCACATTGTAATGGATGGTTACTTTGGTTACTCCAATAAACCACACCTCTCTATTTCCATGCCCTTGTGTAAGCTCCTCCCTTTCAAGCCAGTCTGGTCCTAGGAGCTGCTTTAGCCAATAGAAGCCAATGAAATTGAGTCAGTTCTAGACCCTACACTGTAAGAAGGCCTGGTGGCTTTTACAGTTATGCTTTTTAAAATAGTTGATTATCTAGAGTCTTCCATGATGTGAGGAAGCACAAGTATCCATGTGGAGGAGTCTACCTGGAGAAGAATGAAAGCTGTTGGCTGATAAGCCTGGTGAATTCCCAGCCAGCAACTGCCATGAGCAAGAGACCATTTTGAACTTTCCTAGTGTCCAAACTGATGCCATATAAAGTAGAACACCACCTGGTCAGTCCACAGAATTGTGAAAAATAACAAGTTGTTCTTATTTTAAGCTGATAAATGTTGGGGTAGTTTGTTATACATAATTAGATAACCAAAGTTCATGTTTAAAATATAGTTTGTGATCTCAAACAAATTGTACAATTAAAGAAGGCATCTTAGAGTTATATCCCGAAACCTCTACCCACCAATCAGGGTATTTCAGTGAAGATGATTGAGAAGCATTTCCTTAGAATATAATTATAAGAAGATAATCCCCCAGATTCAGGCATATTTTCTAGTTGATATATGATGAGAGGAACAGTGTCATTAGCCTGTGTTAGGTGATCAGAGATAAGTATGTTTTAATCATGCCTGTTTATACCAAGGTGATTGCTAATGGGATCATTTTAAGACATAATGCAAGTAGAAATGGCATTTATATGTGGCACTCTCCTCTAGATCTCTTCATTATTTTTCTCTCAAATTCCTGCTTCTGTAACTGAGAGACTCCATCCATATGGTCAGATGTAACTGATCCCAGACAGTGAGAAAAGACCAGTAAAGTCTAGTCTATGTCTGCTCTATCCAAGACAAATTAAAGCTGAGACTGAGAAATAAATCCACGCTCCAGTAATTCATCAAATAGCTCCTTCATAGCAAGACCCTCAGCATCTTCCTGCCAGATTAAATCTCTAAATTAACATAATGAATAAGCCTGGCCTGGCTCAGAACCTGTCACATTAAGGTAATAAGGGTCACAGTTAGTAGTATTGATCAGTCACACCCATGAACCCACTGTTACCCAGTACCAGATCCTGAGTATTTGAGAATCTAATGTGACCCAGGTGAGGTGGAAAAGGAAAGGGACAGGAATGAGAACAGGACTCATACCCATTGACTACAATGATGTCAAGCATGATGCTAGATATGTTCTATGCATTCAGAATCGCTCAAGATGCAGCAGAACTAGAGCAAGCAGGATTATTATTCTCATTTTATGCATATGGCCATGATGAGAGCCAAGTGCTGAGCACAGCAGACGGCTCTTGATAAGTGCCTCCAAATAGAAGCCACTAGTATTTTTATCATGTTGATCATATCATTCTACAGAGTGGAAGCTAAAGTTGATTGAGGTTAGGGTCACACAGGAGCAACGGTGTAAGGCCAGGATAAAGTCCAGGTCTGTCTGATGCCACAGTCTCTGTACTAGTAATACTGATAGTGTGGAAAGGACAATTGTCAATTGCACTTCCCTTCCTACGTAATGGATGCAAAGGTTATATCCTTAGAATAAACCATCAATGGTATGTTAAAGTTATATCAAATTTCAAATAGAAAACTATTTTGGAGTCCTGCTTAAAGCATCAAGTATATTTTAAAATTGCAAGAAGGGGAGATTGTTTTAAAAGAACTGTTTTAAAAAGTCACTGTTGTCAACGAATGAAGAAAATTCATCCAAAAGATAGTTAGCCAACAGATAAAGGCTGAGCCTCTCAGGGATTTCTACCAAAGCAGATTTTGTAACCTGTGATTTGTCCTGAAAATGGACTCGACCTTCTGCTATTATGGTTGAACTGGGAGTCTGGGATTAGGTCAACTTCTCAGTTGTGTGGAGAACTTTAAAAGCTGAGTCCAATCCCTTCTGGATTTCCACATGGTTGGTTGCCAGGTGCTTGGTGCAAAATGGTGGAGGCAAAAGGCTCCAGGTGGCTTCAAGGCCAGGGAAAGTGTTTGCATCTGATCTCTGCCAATTTCTACCCAGACTATGAGTCTTGTTTAAACTCTCCAAATCTTACTTTCTTCATCCATAAGAAATTGCCTGGATGTGAACTCTAGCCAAGATACTGTTTGTGGAAACACTTAGCTCATGGTAAGTCTCTAAAAAAGTTTCTTTTCCCCTTCCCTCTCCAAAACTAGTTCAGTTCTGCCAATACTCATCTCTAACCTCTGAACCCAAGAACAACATTTTTTTTTCTGCTTTCGTTGTCTTGGCTGACTTCTGTTTGCCTTATTAACTACTTGGAAAGTAACGAGGCTGGATTTGTTTTGTTTTCTGCTCTACTCTGTGGTTTGTCAAAAAGCCATGTGCGTTTGGAAAAAATAGGTTTTGTCACTCCTTATGAAATTTACTTGAATCTTAAGCAAATGAGACACAAAACAAGATCATGTGCCCCTCTTGTTCCTCATAGCATCAAGAAAATAATCTACAACCTCAAGTAACATTAACAAATAATCTTTCCCTTAAGAAAAAATAAATGAACCCAACCCTTCTGTAGTTTCCCAACTTCAGTTTTTCTACTGGGGTCCAAGCCAGAAAGCTGAAATCTATATAGCAAAGCAAAGCTGAGAATGGATGCTGCCATCTTGCTGGAGATGGTTACCTCACGCCCCTAGAGGCAGTGACACTTTGATGGCCAGAAAGAGAAACAGCATTTTGGAGGACCCTCTGGACTCACTCATAGATATCATTAATACATTTGATCTTGCCACATGAAGTGCTCAGTACAGCTTACAGTCAAGCTCCAAAGAGGCTGCTGTTTTTGGTTTTGAATATTATGTTCTTCTTGAACCTTAAGTCATTTGACTCCAAGGCCTTTCCTACTTGTCATAAATGATGTTAGAGTATCATTTTTTTAATTCCTTTGACAGCAGGAAAACATCCCCTCCTGGGGGCACTTAATTTCTCGCTTGTTATTTGATGATGAATAAGTCTCAAGACCTTTGGCAGCTGTTGGCCAGATTCACACCACAGGGAAAGATGCAGGGAGATAACCTCAAGTGAATCCTTAGCAATTCTTTTGCCTTGAAAGCTGACCTGGGGAAAGTGCCTGGCTTAAGGGGCTGAGAAGAATATAAGCAACACACGTATTTAATTACAAAATACCAGTTTGGGCTCTTCCACTTCTTCAAACATAATCAATTATCCATAAAAAAAAAATGCATGAAGTGCCACAAGTTATTGATTTCTTTCTTTGTTTTGTTTTTGTTTTTTAATGAACTACACCACAGAGTCCAAGCTCACATGAAATATTTATCTTTTGTCCAAACCCCACACTCATTCTACCCTCAGCTAGTTTGGCAGAAACTGATAGCTCATGCCTTCCATTAAGCCAGTCAAGAAAAATTGCTTACCAGGATTTACTCCTTCATCAGCCTGACTAATTACACCATTCACTGTTCCTTTCATACAGAGATTTTAAATTCCTGCTCTGAAAGACACATACCACCCAAAAGACATCTGCGTCCTGGATTGCTCTATCTTCTTTTTTCTCAATCTAGGGAAAAATACTCTGTGGCCCAGAAAACACCAGCTAAGCAAAACCTAGAAATGAGGACTTGACTGGTCTCAAGCTAGGGAAAGGTCAGGTCAAGAAGAAGGTATTGAGATAAAAGTAATTGGGAGCTACTGGGATAAAAAGACAGAAAAAAATCTTCTCCTTCAACACATTCAGGGAAGGCATTCAGCCTACAGAGTCCGGTGATAAGTCTCAGAAACCTCTGTAACAGGAACAGAAGAAAAAGATACAACATGCACGTGTTACCAGGGCAAAGCTGGTCTGAAAGAGTGGGAGGCACCGAGGTGGAGCAGCTTAGGGGACGGCAGTGGCATTAGGCTGGACTTGGACACAAGCCTAGGCTCTGCTCAGGTAGTGATTACATTTTTCTAAACCACCAAATGCTGGGCATTAAAGAGCTTCCCAAGGATCTGTGGTCCAAAGCGAAATGTCACCTTTAAAGGAAAATATGGGGATACAAGTTGAACCTCATAAAGCATGATAACCTTAACTTCCTCTCTGAAGATTTCTTTGCATGGAACTACTTTAGCTGAGTCCACAGCAAATACTTTGTAGAGGTCACTTATCAACAAAAGCATACAGTGGTGACCCAGAGAGCTAAATTCCATGTCTCATCTACAGTATGTTCTAAGTTCTTTCAAGATCTTGTCTTTCTGGCTGATTAATCTGTTGGGAAACATAGTGTAAAAAGCACAGCATCTTCAAGATTGCTGTTGGAAAACCATTTTTGAAGAATGGGTTTAAATAAGCCATATAGGAAACAGGTCCTCCTGCCCCCCTTTCCTTCTGAAGTTGCCCAAGCTCACTCTGTTCATTGTTTCAGCTCAAGGCGTTCACATGTGCTTGACTAACGCTTCTCAGGATTATTAGAAGCAAGAGACAAAACAAAGAAAAGATAACTTCTACTATAAGTTCATTTCACGTACTCTGTTTGTCACAGCACAAAGAACGCCAAATGTGGTTCGCATTTAAGTCGTGTCTTTCAGATGAAGACTGAGGGCTGCTGAAATTGTGAGTGTGCGATAGCCATTTCCCAAGAAGCTGTTTAATAGCTGGAGATCATGTTTCTGTGTCTCAACCTCACTACTTAGAATTCCGTTCCCTCTCAGTGATTTGTTACTTGAACCTCATTTTCAAGGAACCATCAGGAAGCAGGCTTCTGGTCTTTCAGGTTCCCAGGGAGTAAAGCCATCTATAAAATGCTACATACTGCTTGATAAATGGGGCTTAATTAGATCACAGATTTTGGGATTGAGTATATTGAAGGGGCCTCAGTGATCATCTCTATACCAGAGAGTTATGCATTCCTAGTTAGTTCAGGAGACACGTGTCGCAGGCCAATCAATATACTACTTCTTCCTAGTGCCCTTGGCTACGGGGGACACAGGAAGACAGGCTTTTCCCATGAGTTTCCTGGCCCCTCAACCACATTCAGTATGTATTTTACTCACTGCATGCTTAGCTTAGGCTTTATTTTTTAAGTTTAGCATTTGGAGAATACATCTCAATTCGGAGAAATGCAAACAATAGCGCAGTTGCAAGATACTTGTTTGCCCTGAAATGTATTAAATAAAGGAAATATTTAAAATCACCCTTCCTGGCACTATACACAGTATAATTAGTGTTAAACATCTGTGATAAATTGTGCCTAACAAATTGCCCTAACATCATAAGCATTAGGGAAGACCACAGTTTTATTAACCACTGAAAGTTGTATTTTTCCCAGTGGTTGTACTGCAAGATAATGAACTCTCAACAAGTGGCAGCAGAAATGCAAATTCCATTTTGCACAAGACTCACAAACACTGCAATATATTATGCCAATGGAGACATAGCCTCTATGTAGACAAAAGGGAAAAAAATTCCTCATGTTCAGTAAATATGCATAATTAGGAATATATAAAGAACAGCTAATCATCAATATTGAATGCATGCCTATAACTCCAACCTCATTTTTTAAATAGCATAATTTATTCCTTTATTTTATTTCCATCACTATTTACATCCCTTATACCCTCTTCCACCTCCACACCCTCTCCCACACCCCCATAATCACCACACTATTGTCCGTGTCCATGAGTTTCTTTCTCTTTTTTGCTCAATCCCTCCCACCCCTGCAAATGCCACCACCCTGCACCAGAGCTTTTTTAAAAAAATATATTTTATTGATTTTTTACAGAAAGGAATGGAGAGAGATAGAGAGTTAGAAACATCAATGAGAGAGAGACATTGATCAGCTGCCTCCTGCACACCCCCCACTGGAGATGTGCCCACAGCCAAGGTACATGCCCTTGACCAGACTCGAACCTGGGACCCTTCAATCCACAGGCCGATGCTCTATCCACTGAGCCAAACTGGTCAGGGCCAGAGCTTTTTTTAAGACTAGTGGAAAGTTGAACCTTGCTTTTCTAGGTTTCATGTTTCATTTTTCAAAGGGACTATTGATATTGGTGAAACTAGAAGGCACCCTAATCAGGCCCCCAAATATATTAACTCTTCCTTAAATGTTTGTTTTCAACCAAGTGGTATGCCAGAGTTTTAATTCATGAAAGCAGATTTTATTATACAAATAAGCAGACACTGTCCGGGAGATGAAATTGAAGCAGCTCTGATAGTTTATTAATTTATTTGATTTACTTCTGGTTTCTCTTACCCAATCTTATTTATGTCAACGTAAGTTGAAGCAGACTTCATTATGTAGTGAAATGCAATTTGAACACTTTTCATTGGGTCATAGTGATTCAATCATTTCTCTCCTTAAATACCATAATCTCTTCTTACATTATTTTGTACAGATTGAATCACATGAGACAGGATTCCAAAAAACTTAAGAATTTGTGGAAAGGGATGTAATAATATCCCAATAATTCTTTAAACTATGAATACTAAGTTATACAGAAATTAACATTATTACCACTTTGCAATATAATAGTATATTTTATCTAAAGAAAATTAGCTGAGTTAGTGAACTTGACTTTTTAAAGTAAACTTTTGGCAACCATAGTTCCTAATCATTTTGCTATAAAAAAAAAAAATGATCAGAAGTTTGAGCCTAATC
This sequence comes from Murina feae, assembly GCA_004026665.1. Taxonomy (NCBI): domain Eukaryota; kingdom Metazoa; phylum Chordata; class Mammalia; order Chiroptera; family Vespertilionidae; genus Murina; species Murina feae. The sequence continues at coordinate 13,740 of PVJC01017833.1, forward strand.
TGACCCAGTTTGGGCATTTCTGGTTTTTGCTGATTATATAAATTACAAAATTTGCCAAATCACTCTCTGATCTTTTCCTCTTCAAATATTAGAGTTTCAGAGTTTTTGCATTTTCATAACATTATTGAAGTGTAAAAAAAAAAAAAAAGCAGATTCCTCTCACATGCTATATACCTGTTTTGTGTCAGGTATAATGTTAGTACATTGAGCAACCTCAATTCATAAACACATCTAGTTACCAAACTCCATTCGACTGCTTAGAAACAGTAGCCATTTTCTCATAGGGACACTCACATGTGCTTAGGATGGCAAGACCATCCCTTAAGTGCCCTTTAAACCTCTGTGGTATATTATACCTCTAAATCATAATTCCTATGCCCTAACCCATCAGGAGTAAAAGATTTCCATGTTTAGAGACTGGTAAGAGCTTTGTGCTGACTAGAAAGGGTCAAATGTCAGCAAAGGAGGGAGAATCAGGTACAACCAGCAACAAAGGTACAAGCTTGTCCCTAGAGTACTCGCCTTTCATCTCACCAGATTTATGGTCCTTCCGAAAGCGAACCTTCTGCAGTGGGTCTGGCCTACAGCAAACCGTCTCCAAACTCTAACATGGCTCAGAATGGTCTGGGGGCTCTCTTCACCATGTACATTGTCTGGTCTCACCTCTAGCAATTCAAATTTGATGGATGTGGTTGGGATACAGGGATTTGATCCTTCCAAAGCATGTCTAGCCTCTCTCTCTCTCTCTCTCTCTCTCTCTCTCTCTCTCTCTCTCTTTCACACACACACACACACACACACACACACACACACACACACACACAGACCACACTGAGGATTATGGGTCCAACAAAAGCTTTTGCTTGCTGGAGACTGCAAATAGCTGACTGATAGCTAGAAGGTGCAGAGTTAAAGGTAAATAGGTACAGGTCTCCTCCAACAGTGGTGTCCCCCAGCTTTGCTGGGTATTTGAGAAGAAAAAGATTGGGCAAAGCCTCAAATAAGAGGCTACCTCATGACTCTACCATCACCCCCCAAAGCCATGTGCTGCTATTGAGTAGTTCTCCATCAAAGGTGAGACCTTGAGGTCCTGGTCTTTACCATTGAAAATCATTCTCACTATTCTGTGATAGGTTGTTTAGAATTAAAAAGTATGTTTTTTAATAGTATAAGAGGGAATTTCAGAATTTAAACTATGAGCAAAATGAGAAAGTTGCAGATATATTATCTCATCAGTTAAATTAGCTACATTTCCAATGTAAACGGCTTCAAATCCTGTGTGGAGCAATGTGTGTATGCTTGGGCCAATCATCAAGGAAAACTGGCTGATGGCTAGAGAGAGAGAGGCAAAGAAATAGGCACTAAAGTATGTAATCAAGAAAAAGGACTGGAGTCACACTGCCTAGGTTCAAATCCTACTTCTCTGCTTATTAGCTACACATCCTTGGATAAGACGCTTGATTTTTTTGTGCTTTATTTTCTTCAATTTTCAGACATAAGAACAATAATACCTATTACATAGAGCTATTGCACATATTAAATGAGATAAATATATGTTAAGCACACTGTACAGTGCCTGCCATGTATTGACTATATAAAAATATTATTGTTGTTGTTGTTGTTGTTGTGTTAGAGATAAAATTAAACCCTAGCTGGTAGCATTCATGAACCAAGTTCTTAGCTTTCTAAGCCAGCTTTTACTTCTAGATTGCCAGCAAAAATAAGGCGAGAGAGGTGATCAAGGCCTTGGTTCATACAAAACTTTCTTTTTATATATATACTAGTAGCCCTGCTCATGAATCCGTGCACCAGTAGCTCGCTGCCACCCTCCTGTAGCTCCCCCAGCCCCCAAACCCTGACCCCCAACACCCCCCCATAGCTTGCTGCCCTGCCTCCTCCTTTAGTCTCCACCACCTGCTTGTAGCTCGCTGCCCCACCTTCCTGCTGATCCATGATCCAGTCATTACGCAGTCAGTCATTACGTAATGACCATTTGCATATTACATCTTTATTATATAGGATGTTATTGATTTCAGAGAGGAAGAGAGAGGGAGACATAGAAACATCAATGATGAGAGTGAATCTTTGATTGGCTGCCTCCTGCACACTCCACACTGGGGATTGAGCCCACAATCCAGGAATGTGCCCTGACCTGGAATCGAACCGTGACCTCCTGGTTCATAAGTCAATGCTCAACCACTGAGCCACATCAGCTGGGCCAAACTTTCTTATTAGCCCCAGGAAGGAGCCATCTGACCCCGCAAAAACATTGGTTCAGAAATCTCCCTGGCTCTTACCAAGAACCTCCTGGGTTTCTTTGTGACACGAAGACTCCCAGTCATCTTCCCAAGCAGCCCCTTTTTGGTCCCTGAGCCTCAAATCTCTCAGTAGCCACTACCTATAGTCCCTGAGGTTATAATCTGTTGTAGTTTTCCCAGAACTGTCCATCTTTTCATTTTCACTTCCCTGCTCTTTGCAGTCTCCCTCTAGAAGCCTCTATATGCCTATCTTGTTGCAAATTCTTCTCCATACAGTCACTCTTGGAACTTATGCATTAGGCCTCCTGAGAATGTATTCCCTCCTAACACAAAACATAAAGCATTAACATAACTGAAACCAAATTTACAAAAGCAGTCAGGAGAATTCTCTAAACATAAACAACTTGGAGGTGAAAGGGAGAAAACAGAAAAAAAAGCTTTAAATCCAACAGTGAACAGACATGGCCATAGGGGTAAATAGCGTGCAAGTCAAGTGGAAAGATTCCCTAACTTCTTCTCCTAACACAATCAGTGAGGAATTTAACTTATTAGCCATGCCTGATGCTCAGTGAAGTAGAGATGTATTTGTCCCTAAAGCTACAGTAATATTACAAGTACAGTAGGCACAACTATCCATTCATTCATTCATTCATTCAGTCATTCACACATGTTTCTTATACACCTGCAGTGTCTTGAGCACTATTTTAGGAGCGGAATATGCCAAAGCACTTGTTTGTGCACTGAACATCCCATGATTAGGAACTTAGAAAACTGTCAGTAAGTATTTCCATCTGCAATTTTCAACGTCATTCAAAGTCTACTGCCACTGAATTCCAGGGTAAGACATGACTTCCTGATTATACACATTCATCATCCAACAGAGACATATGATTACACGCGCTTAAGCCTAATCTGAAATTTCATCCCCATCTTCTCTACCCTGTCCCATCCTGGAGTCTCACTGTTATAGGTTTCAAATAGTCCTATTAGTCAGAGATTTGTTTTATTTCATTTCATTGGGAAAATTTTCCACATTGGAAAATGAACTTAGGTACATGCCAAAACACACTCAACCCCCTCTCCCGGGGAAGCAAAGGGCTCATCAAATGCTCTCTTTGGAAATAATCCCACCCTTTTCTCTTAAGTCTCAATCTAATTAGCCTCTCCAAGCTGCTCTGGGGCCACACCTCCACAAACCCCAAAGGGCTGCCTGAGCTCTGCAGCTTTGTGCTAACACATGCATGGAGATTCGAGGGACCTGGAAATCTCTGATAAACAACATGTTGATTGTATCATTATTTGTCATGATGGACTTTGGCCTGTGATTGAATAATTCATACTCTGGTCTTTCCTAAGTTATCAAGATAATTAAGAGAATCAACATTTGGTCAGAGAAGAATTTGTTCATTTTGGCTAACCTCACCATTTTCATTCATCTGCATTCATCAAGCCCAGTGAAGACATGTTCAGTGACGTTTGGGAGAAACACATGTTAGTCTACTTATTAAAAGCCTCATACGAGGTACTGGTCATATATATGAATCCGTGCAAGCATATGTGCCTGTGATAAAGTAGGTGCTTAAAATATCAGCTCTTTCATGTCGCCTGACCTTAGGAAAGTCCTGCTGCACGCTCTCCCTGTGGGAGAAATGCCATCTATCAATGCCGACTCGTGTTTTTCAAAGGACTCCCTAAAAGGCCGAGGATCTACAAGAATGTTGAGCCCTTTTAATTCGTAAGTTTGGAAACGTGGACTTTTGCATGGAAAATGAAAGACTCAGTCAAAGAGGGTGAGCCAGACAAGTGACTTGCCTGTTCTACATGATGTTCGCACATGGCTGGCATCGGAATCGGTTGCTAGTGCAATGGGGGGCAAGAGGGCATTATTAGCTCTTTGTCCCCTTGGCCTCCCTGGGACAGAGTGACTCCAGGCAGGTGCTGTGAGTGCCTCCACCTTTACATTATCACCTAAAAAATACTCAGTAAACGTATGCACCTCAAATTGCTCCCAAAATACTTAGCACTCTTTGAATTCATCAAGTTCACTTAGGAAACGTGATGTCACAATCTCAGAGCAGCGAGGGCATTCAAGAAAGGCTTGGAGATCTATGGTATTGAATGCTTTACCTAGGATTTTCTAAAATTAAACCAAAAAGGTAAACTTATCAGAATGGGCTGGGTTTGGTTGGGAGAGAGTGGAATTTTACAGGATTTTAATTATCAAAATGCAGATGTCTAGTCACTGTGTTGTATACCAGAAACTGATATGATATTGTATATCAACTGTAATTGAAAAATAACATTTTAAAAACAAAGCTAAAAAATACATAAAAATAAGATTGATTATTCATAGTTATTTAGCATTTCTGGTACTACCTCCACTGAGAAAGCCTCACAGCTGGCCCAGTGGGCTCTGTGTCAGCCTTACATTAAGTAGGTCCTGGGGTCAGCTGACCACTGGTTCCTTTCTTATTGAACACTGAGTTCACTACCGAACCTCTGGCATTCTCCAGCTTTCATGTTGGAAGGTTAATACACTCAGCATACCTTGATAAGCCCACATGAAAGGCACAATACCAACACTACAATTCCCCTTGCAGAGTTAGAAAATTGCTAGATATTATTTTTTGAAAAGATCAGCAGTAGCACTGGGCTACAAAGAGCCCAAACTTCCAGGAGGCTGATCTGGGCCTGAACAGAAATGCTCCCATGTGTTTGCTATAATTTGAGTTTGTTACTTTTCCTCCTAATCAATCAGAGCCTTGGTTTTCCCAGCTGCAAAACAGAGTAATGATATCCATCTTCCAGCATGAATAAGAATTTAGTTTGTAAATATGAAAATGGAACTCATAGAGCCTGGCATACCATACACAAGGCATCAGATACTGGTTGTTTAAAAATTACAAAGAAAGCACACATTACAAAGGTGCTCATGACATTAAGGAACAGGCTGAGTGAAAATGGAATATTTAAAATCTCAAGTATTAGAACTTTAATTTATCAAATGTGATACCAAAACTCCAAATGTGAGAAAATAAAACAATATCTAATAAACTTACCTAAAAGATTTTACTTATATTTTAAAAGTTTAGCCTTTTTTTCTAGATCATTTCTCAAATTTACTGAGAGGGTCTCTTGACCTTCCAAGCCTTTTTAACCTTTTTAAAATATCTCTCTCTCTCTCTCTCTCTCTCTCTCTCTCTCTCTCTCTCTCTCTCTCTCTCTCTCGTTCATTTCCTCCCTCTGCAGATTTACCTTTTGAAAAATGCAGTGAGAAGATGAAAGTGCATGTCCCTGCACATAGCTCAGCAGATAGCACAGGGTGGTTAGTCCTGGAGATGCTAGCAAAGGGGGCCAGGGACATGTACCTAATGGGCTGGGGCTGGGGGTGAAGGAGCACAGTTAGGCCAGGACTGCAGAAAAGGAGAGAAGACTTAAGACTAAGTAGTCCAGCAGCTAATGTATACAAAGCAGTGTTTGGCAATGACCAGAAGTTTACATGAGATTCAGGCCAGAAGGAGCCTATATAGGGGCCTGGCTAGGGTGAGGAAAGTGAGGTCCATGCCTTGTACACAAAATTTAAGGGAGCACTCAAAATTCAGTATATGAGATGAACGATATTTTAATGCAATATTTTCCAAAATAAAATTAATGCAAACATCTATGGTGAAAAATATTAAAAATTTAAATAAGTAGAGGCTTTAAATAAATAGAGCTCTCTCAGACCCCATCTTTATGTAAAATTTTGCTCTTTTTTTCATAGATTGATGTTGCATACATTTTTGTCTTTTAAAATGCTGCATTAAAATATCATTTATCTTGATTTCTGAGATTGTTGGTACTCCTTTAAATTCTGCACCCTAAGGAAGGGCCTCACCTGCCTTATCCTAGTCCTGGCCCTGCCTGGGCGTAGGAGGGCACTTTGGGAGCTAAATAGAAACCAACGGGGACAATTCTAGAAGCTTGCTCGTTGTGCTTTTAGAAGTCCCAACACTGTCAGTGATAAAAGTAGGCAACAGAGACCACAGATGACACACTATTATCTTTATTGGTTTGGCTCTGAATGATCAACTACATCACAGAATTCAATACAACAGATCTTACTTTCATGAACATGTCTATATAATAAAGACTTCCAAACTCCATTGATCACATTGATATGTGTGGACAAGTCCTGGAGTTCCTGAACACAGTAAGAGAATGCAAGTCATGTTTCAGGTCCACTTTCTTGCATCAAATATGAGAGAGGGAATTAAAGTTAAACGACGTGTAGCAATCACAGAGACTCCTCCCTCTCCCATCTCCTTAGGTCATGGTGCAGCATCAGAGGGCAGAACTGCTGAGAACAGTGCTGCAAGGCAGCAGACAGGCCCAGCAGTAGGAGGCTTGTTCTTTGTTGCCCACAGTGGAGAAGCAGGGAAACCTGTGAGTGAGGATCAGTTTAACACCCAGACTGCATGCCCAGCTTCAGGAGGGCCTCCTTGGGGAACATCATTCACACCCACCCACACAAGTCCCCTCTTTCCAAAAGTGGGCAGAGGGTGTGTGGACCACAGGAATTCTTCCCCAACCCAATAACCCATCCAATAGCTCAGCCCACACATAGAAGCTCAGCATGCAACAACATGGATCTCTTCTAAGAGAATAAAAGAGAGCACTGGGGTGTTTACACCAAGGATTGTACCCATGTGCTAGCTATGAGACCCCAGTCTAGCTAACACCCACTTTACCTAAATTGGGATGCAAGATGCACATCACCCTGGACGAGAAGCAGTATTTAAGAATTGAGAGATAAGCTTATCCCCTTTGCTACTTGGCCATTGGCTCCTTCTCCAAAGCTCGAGAGTTAAAAAAAATCAAAGGCAGAGTTCCCCACCACCAATATCTCACTAAGAAAATGAGTGCATTCCTCTTCAAAACCAGTGTTGATAAAGGTCTAGGTAGAGCTCAAGGAACACTAAAACCTTACATGTCACTAAAGGGATTTTACCATCAACTCAAAACAAAGGCTTGTAAGAGGGAAGAAACACCCTACAAGTAATTGCACTTGGGAAAGAAGGAAATGGCCCTTACTAGATAAAGGTCAAAGAGTGATATGGATTCATAATTGCTCTGTGGGTATCAGGATACAGCACTAATGGAACTAGGAACTAGGGAGAAATGTGATCATTAGCTTCATGGTTTCCGAACTTTCATACACAGAGAAACGGAGGGAGGATGGCAGACGAGTTGGACGAAGGAATTGATATTTATGGGTCAGGATAGAGACAATGTGAGAGACCCAATTTGTCCAGCTGGCCGGGGTACTCTCTTGATATAAGGTAAGAACGTGAGTTCTGTCCCTGGGTAGCCAGTTGATTTTTCTCTGTTCTTTAGCAACAGACTGAAGGCTGACTCACCTGCAAAAGTAAACCTTTCCAGAAGCAAAGGTGGGGATGATTATTGGGCATGAGAGTATAAATGGATCTGAAGTTCCATTACTCTTGCAGGAGAGTAAGTCAGGTGGCTGGTCAGTGGTGCCATATCATGCAGTCTCCTGTACTAAAGACATTCCCTAACATGGAGACTAGCTCTTTTGATCTAATTAGATAGTGTAGGATTTTATCCTGCCCCCTCTATATCAACCACTTTGTTGGAACATTAGGAATATGGCCACTCCGTCTAATTGCCTTCATTATCTAATAACAAGCTTGGGTTCCATTTTAATGCACCCAAAAGGTCAGTGGCATGGTTAAATAAATGTGCTAAATAATAGCAACAGTATAAAAAATATTGATGTCTATGTATATTCATAGCATATATAGTAATAAGAATAATATAAAAACTAGGTATTAGATTACTGTTTTCTTTCGAACATTTCTCCCCCACCCTTTGGTTCAAAATCATACAAATCTAATCTCTTATAAATCATAGGAATCTCTCTGTTATGAACTTATTTTTAGAATCTGCCAACTGTAACATTGTGCAAAATACACAACATGGACATAATTCTGCAGAATATTAGTGAGAGGTCCCCTTGCCGGAAACCTGGTTTAGGCCCAGATGCCTGAAATATCAGAAGAAACTGGAGATTATTGGGCATTAATTCCATCAAGGTTAAGTAAGGTTGAATGTTTAAGGAGAGATTTCAAGTCATCAGAGGTCCTTATACCAGGGATGCTGGCAGAAGAAGGGCATCCCTCAATAGTGGGAAACATCAGCTATAACCAGCTTGGCCCTTTAAGATCCAGCACACTCCATGAAAGAAGTTAGCTGACCAGGAGGAAGAACTGTGAGACAAAAAGTGATTGGCTGCTTCAGTTGAGCGGTAATCTACATTTGGAGTGTTGACCCTAAACCAGAACTCCCAGCCTGCCCAGCAGGACAGAGAGCCTCTTACTGCCTGAGTCTTCCCAGCTCACTATGCAGGCTTCACCTGTTCTATGATGTTCACCACGTGGAGCTGAGCAAATATGGACTTAGGATCACTCTAAACCAGACTTGACTTGGCCAGTCCAACCCCCCACCTCTGTTTTAACCCATGTACCATGTACCATGTACCATGAATCGAATGTGAAATTTAAAACTGGCAATAATGCACTCACTGCAGTCCCTACGAATTTCCCAGCACAATCTACCCAAAGTGAACCACTGCTATAGAAATATACACAAAGCCCAGTCCAAATAAACATTGGGGAACAAATAGTTAGACTTTATATCACAGGATGATTAAATGGACATTCGTAAGACTAGGCAACCATATATCCAAATGACATCAGCAGTCATCTCTAGCTGCCAGAATCTTTGTCTCTTGCATTTTCTAAATATTTCTCATTTTAGGGCTCCTGAAGGCATTTAATTCTGTCTTATTGGCCGAAACCATCATTTCGGTGACCAAATCCACTGTGGCTTGCCTAGGACTGCCCTGGTTTAAAACTGAAAGCTTCATATCTTACAAACCTCCTCAGTCCTGGTGGTCACTCTACTACTGGCATTTCCTTTTTCCTATAAGCCACAAATATTGCCTTTTAATTTTCCCTTTCCTGAGGAGGTCAGGCACTGAGAAACAGGAAGCTTTCTCTAAGCAAAAGGGAGCAGGCTTCACAGAGGGCAGTGTGGAATCAAGCAACCTGTGGGCTCCCCTCAGGAGACAGCTCTTGCTCCCACTTAGGGACTAAACCCGAGGAGCCAGATGGCCATTGTGTGTGGCTATCAGTGCGTGGTGGCTAAGAAATAGTTCAACGGGTTTTTTCCTGTCCCTGGTATGGAGCAAATTCATCTTAACCTGCCTTTCAAGAGAAGTAATAAGTAACAAGAAAAAGAACACTCAGACAAACAAACGAAAGACACCTATAATATCAGCGAGGATCAAGGACAGCAAGCCTGTGCCTTCCTAAGGAGAGCTGGCATTATGAGTCACCTGAGAAGCCCAACCATGGTGGGCTACCCTCTCAGCTGGCAGAATTAGTGAAGACAGAGAAAACATGTACTTTCCAAGGAGAAAATCTGCATTTCGAATAAAAGCCCCCTTCAAGGATTGAGTGTCACATCCAAGGAAAACTCCCATGGTGCCACCTCAACTTAACCATAGGGAGCGCTCAGTGCTCAAAGCAACTGGGTAGCAGGAGCTTCTTCCCAACACAAGAGGCTCCTCGGCATTTGTATTTGCTGAGCTGGCCCTGGTCCACAATCTGCTGGCACATGCAAGAGTGGCCAACCAGAAACCAAAACAGGGCTGAGGCGGGGGGAGGCGGAGGTAGTGCTTGATTGGATATACCCTGCTGGTACCCATTCTCCAGTTGAGCTGGGCCTTGGGAAACCCCCAGAACACATGCATTAGGACCCTGCATCTACTGGCGTGCTTCCAGCATAGCACTGGTGACTTGATGAAATTGGATTGAAATGTTTGATGTGAAAGGGCTGCATAATTCTATCTTGGCTGACCGATGATATGGAAGTAAAACAGTTTTATGAGTGCTTCCTTGACCTAAATCCATAATCATTTTTCCTTTTCAGCTGTTACCTATAAGGTAGAAATATTTTCTCTAGGGGTCTAGGTATCCTATAATCAGGTGGTATTATTTTTTTTGAGACGAATAAAACCACCCAGTGGTCAAATGCTAATAAAATGATGTCTCTTATTTTACTTGTTGTAAATGTGCTTGAAACTGGTTTGCTAACAAATCTTCATCTCAGTAGAGTTTATAACGTGGCTTACATTGTAAATGTAATTATGCAGCATGTATTCATTTCCTTTCTTCTAGGGAACTCAAGTTGCTTTTTAAAGCATTATTTGATAGCTTCTTACCATCTCCTCTTGAGTTGAAAAGAGAATATAATATCAGGCTGTTATAGCTAGCAATGGGGGACTATGGAACCAAGAAGGAGAGAGAATTGAACTGAGACCTACAGAATCCAAGCAACGTGCCATGAAGACCCCCAAGGGGTGAGTTGTCAACCCAGTGTACCATAAACGAAGCAATTTCTAAGGATCCTAAAATAACTGTGTTCTCTCTGTCATAACACTCATGCTGGGCACAATGGACTTAGTTTGTTTTTCAAGTGTAGGCCATACCCTTCAAAGGGATATAAACAGTTCCCAAACCAGCTATATTTGGCCAATTAAATGCTTAGAAGAACATATATTTTTTGAAAGACAAAATTAAGAGGCAAAGGACAGAGATAAGTGCTAAAGCAATTGTTTCTACCTGTTTTTAAATCAAAATGTACCATGGACACAGATTGTACTCAAGTTTGAAGATAACTTCAGGTCACTCTGTGTCCTTATCCTTTGATCTAATGAGCTCCTAGAGTCCTGGACATAATTAAGAATTTTTGTGCATAGGTACTCAAGTAACATTGCAAATGTGTTCAAACCTCTGAAGTTCTGTGAAAAATATTACCTCCTTTCCTTCCCTTTGTTGGTAACACAATGATGGTGTGGGTGTGACATTAAGGGGAGAGGAGGGTGCCACGTGTGATCTTTTCAACTACTGTTAAAACACTCCCTACTTTTATAACCTTTTATTTCCTTATTATTAGCTGGTCTATGAATCTGTGCTTATCTACATAATTGCCTAATAAGCATATAACCAACAGCATATAACACACATGAGCACACACACACACATACACTCACACACTATAATACCTGGAAAAATATGGCACATTCTGTAGGAAATCAATAAAGATCCATTTCATTGGAAATGGAACCAAAAGGAACAAATATCAGAATTCTTTATATGCATCTGTCACAAGGAGTTACTAGCCCTAGATACATAGAGGGCATGCTCAGTGAGAACACATACGGTACATAGTTAGGGACAATTCTCATTTAATTTAGGCCCCAGGCCTAGGACCCTAGCTAATTTACAAGGCTGCTCTAGGAAAGACACAATTTTAGGAATGACAATAGTCTATGGCATTTGATTTTCCTGCAGGGGAAGCTATAACACATTCCCACTCTTCAAGAGAACACAAGATTGATGACTTGGGGGTTTTGCTGGCTAGTGTTTTTTTATTTCAATCTTTCATTATTATTTTTTTCAGCTCCCTTTGTATCCTGCCTAGCAAAAATTTTCTCAACAATCAAGGACAGGATAGCAGCACAGCTGTCCTTGAGCCAAGTTTGTAAATCCTACTGGGAAACCACCCCATGCTGTCAGATGATGTGGTTTTCAGACACGTCTATACAGACTAGTTGAATTAAAGACCAACTCCAGACTTGATGTTGCTGAGCTCCTCAGCTCCATCTTGCCATCCTGATTGATCGAGGAGATGGGTCTATAGTTAAAGTGGCATAGCACTTTGAGGGCTTAGTCATTAGAGCACACTGCTTTCTCTTTGGAAGGTAACTTCTTGCTTGGCTAGGGTATGGAAGCTAAGAAGTGACGTCAAGATGTTTTCTGGCCAGAATTTGCAGATAACCATAGAACTCTTCTCCTCCATCAGGCATGGATTTAGCCTCCTTTAGTTCCTGCAGTGACACAGGAGCCTCCAAATACCAAATTATTATCAGGCGGTCTTGGGGGAACCTCTGGGCCCTGCAATAAAGTAGACAGACTTGCTATTGGAAAGTGCTCAGGAGCAATTCAGCCCTGTTCAGATTGCTCTAAAATCCTGCAAACCATCTCTAGACTTGGTAAATGAAAGCCTGACATAGCTCCTGATAGTAAAAAAAAAGTACTTTGGGGGATATAATTTATTAACATTCTTCACTTAAATGATCTTAGATATCATTTAAAGCAGTCTGCTTTTGTTTGGGATTTTTTTTTTTTTGTTCTTGTTCATTTGTTTGTTTTTAATGCAAAATTATGCAAGTATAGAGGCTGAGTAATTTTGGAAAAGTGACTTCTAAGCATCATCTGTAGAGTAAAGTATTTGTATTAAATGATCTTTAAGGTCTAACTCAAGAGCCACAGACAAGTGGTAGATTATGGGTCAAATCTGACTCAACCTGGTTCATTTATTATTCTCACCTAGTGTTTTGGGGGAAATTCACAATAAAATATTTTAATAAGTGCCTATTCTTGCTGAAAAAAAATGAGTATCTGGTAATATCAGGTCATGTTTAAGAACAGCCTTCACAGTGCCATGTCATCTTTCTGATCTTGCCTGTTTCCATATTGACCTGCATAATCTTGTAGGTTATTGGAGTTTAGGACCCTAGCTCTAAGCTATTCTATTATAGTGCATTGCAATTACACGATGAAATCTTTAACCATTGGCCTCCCTAACAAGACTCTCTGAAGGTAAGGAACATGCCATTATCACCACTAAATCTGCAGCTCCTGGCATTGTAGGAGTATTATGGATAGTTAATATATATATAATGAATTGAAATTAACCTTCTATATTAGATTCTTACAATTCAGTAAAATAAGATTGGAACCACTCTTTCTTTGTAAGATCACACATATATTTGAAAGCCAACATCTTTAGGTGACAGGTAGATTTAGGAAAGAGAAGTAAATATGCTGGCTTATGGCCTAAGACACTAATAGGTCCAGAGTCTGGTGGTATATCATCCATGTGACATTTTGTTTTAAGCACTTGTGAAAATTTCTTAACTTTATGTGAGATGATATTAAATTTGTTTTTCAGATGTAACCTAGAAAACTTCTTGAAAGATCTCTTCTCTAAAGGTTTTTTAGAAGTTAGGTATAAAAATGTCCCATGGGAATCCTTAATTGAAAGTTAATCTCCCCAAATTGTATGGGCCTAGAGCAACAGATCCCTCTGTATAGCAGGTTTATGCATTTTAAAATGTTTTAATTTCTGGATTACTGCTATTAGGATGTTCAAAAATCAGGTGTTTTTTTGTTAAAAGATTATTCCTGCTAAAATTGTCATATAAATTTGTTTAAATTGGATAATATATTATTAAAAATATGTCTGACAAGTAAACTATTACGTAGGCAAGTGTAATAGGAATAAAGCCAATGAAGAAGGCTATGGGTCATTTTCACTTGTTACAAGTCTAGTAAGTATTAGTAATTAATATTTCAGTAATATATATTCATATCTGGTCAACATTTGGCCAACATCAAAAGTGTATCATGTCCCATGATATGAAGGAATAATTCAAGATATTGTTTCTGCTCTTGAGGAGCTCACAGTCTAACATAAACAAGACTACAGAAACACATACATCAGAGTGGTTATACTCTTAACAAAATGCAACAGATACATAGAAGATAAAGGTAAAAAATATGGGGTAAAGAATGACTTTTTTAAAAGGGTGAAGATAAGGATAGAAGTAATTTGCTTCTTCATTCCCATTTCTTTGAAAAATGATTCATAGAAGATGTATGATTTTAAGTGTTCTTCAAATCATGAAATAGTGTATGGCTTGAAGCCTAGAGGGGAAAAAAATTCTGAGTGACTGAAAATACTGAGCTGAGTAAGGATGGCTAGGTGAAAGGTCCAGAAAGACTTTCCAAGGAATGAACTATCAAATTGAGAATCAATGATGTGGATCCCTCTGATAGAGGACAGAAGCTAAGGGGAGACCGCAGGTCTCCTCAGCTCTCTTCCAAATGCAGGTGGTGTACAGTGGCTAAACCACAAAACCAAGACTCCTCCAAAATAATAAGAATGTCTAGTTGAAAACCTTTGCAAAAATCTCCATGGACTCTAGGTTAAAGAAATGATCTTTGGAAACTTTCTTGTGGATTTCTAGGGTAAGAAAGCACTTCTAGATAGAACATAGACCCAGCAGCCATCTCACCCACTTTCTTCTATAGGACCTCATATGTTTGTTTGTTTATTTCTTTGATTGCTCATTTGTTAATTTTCTCTTATTGGACTTATTGAACCAATGCTAAATACTTTATTATTCTGCTTTATCTGCTTCATTTTTTCACTATCAACAAAGGAGAGCAAACTTTTGGAACAGGTTGATTTTAGTCAACCTCAGTTATAATCCAACCTCAGGCTAACTGAAGTATGTTATAGAGCCTGATATTGATGGTGACAGGAGTGTCAAAGTACTCTGTTCCTAGGGAAAACAATCAACATGATGACAGATTCTCTCATCATAATACCCTGCTTTGCCTTATTCAACATTCGACTGCAATGCATGCAGAGTGTTTCAAGAGCCTTTGGAGGATAATTATCTCAACAAAAAATGAACATTTTTAAGCAATACCTCCACACATCTTGTTCATACCCCAATGACAATGTTAGAATTAAAAATACCTTGATATAAATTAATACCTTTTATTTCAAGAAAATATTTTTCATATCTGCAATTCTATTTATCTTGTCATATTACATATTCAACTGAAATCTATGGTGGGGTCCAGTCTCACATATTTACAAGCTTATAATTCTGTTCTTCTTAACAATGAAACTCCAATCCACTGTTAAATGTACCTTGGGATAAATTTTAGTAAATAAGAGGCAATAATAGGCGTTTCTCATATGTGAACAGATCTGATACTCATTGTTAAGCCTCCTTATCCCATGATAGTCTCAGTGGAAAGTAAGTCCCCAGATACTAACCTTCTAAGAGTCCCACCTTACCTCTCAGGATAAAATCATTTAAGGTGGGGTGAGAACATTCAAATAGAATATATCCATTATTCAATGCCAGGAAACTCCTAAAACATGGGTCACCTAATGTTCTACCTTCATATCCCCTTATTCATGTGTAAGGGAAAGTCTGGAGTTCCAATGGCATAAGACCCACTTGTCCTTTGTGATTTTATTCTTTGTTGTCCTTAAGTCTGTGCTCCAATTTTTGTATTTGGGCAATGTCTCAAAAAATAGAGTAAAAGTCATTGGGGGGGGAAACCTATAAGCTTTCAATAGAGGCCATTGGGTTCATTTGGTTCTAAAAAAATATGTCAAATTATTTAACATGTCTCTTTGCTATCATGACATCACAAGAACCTTCATGCTGAGAACTAAGATTGAACAAATAATACAGAACTACCAGAATCGATACCACCTGTGTGCAACATATCTCCTCATGATGACCTATAATGTATATGTTAATGATTTTCAATAAACCAAATTTAAATCCTATCCATTGCCTGATATATGTTCATTCTAATGATACTTCTGGTTTCTTTCTCTTTTTCAAGATAAGTATGCCTTTATTCCAACTTCATTTTGACAAATAGTTTTTGAAAATGGATCCCAAGAGAAGCCAGAAATTGCCCACAGTTCCAAGCCCAGCAGAAGATACGCCTTGTGAATTCCATAAGAAACAAACTAAAGAATATTTTCTGTGGTCCCAAAGCCCCAAGAATACTCAGACATTTCACAGCCTTCCTCCCCCAAGTCAACCTTGTCATGGATTCTGATAAACATGCTTGTGGATACAGCTATGCAACAAATGGGCCAATAAGTATAAACAGATGTACTTACATGTGTCTGGCTTGAGCTGACTGTTGGTGATGCCAAAGTACTGGGGATTTTCAATAACAGGGATCTTCGTCATTCCAATAATGACAGCATCAGGGCCGCCCTCTGAAGATGATGGAGTATTACTCCCATTGGAGATGTGGTGGAGTGGGCTAGCAGAATCATCATCATTACTGATAACTGAAGCTGGGCCTGGGGTTGGAAAAAAATATACATTCTCCTGTAATTTTTAATGCCTTTTTTGAGTTGTAACTCACATACATAAAATTCACCCATTTAAAATGTACACTTCAGTGGGTTTTAAGATATTCAGAGTGTTGCAACTATCACTACAATCTAATTTTAGGACATTTTCACCATCCCAAATAGCTGTCATTCCCCATTTGTTCCATTTCCAGCCCCAGACATCCATAAACTTACTTTCTATCTCTATGAACTTAGCTATTCTGAAAATTTCATGTACATGAAATTATAATATGTGATCTTTTAGGACAGATTTTTTTTTTTACTTAGCATAATGTTTTTAAGGTTCATTCACTTGTAGCATGTGTCATTATCATATTCCTTTTTTGTTGCCAAATAATATTTCATTGAATGGATATGTCACATTTTGTTGATCCATTCACCAATTGATAGACACTTAGGGTTGTTTTAACTTTGGGGCTGTTGTGAATAATGCTGCTATGAGAATTCATATACAAGATTTTGTGTAGACATACATTTTCATTTCTCTTGGGTGGACTTGCTGGGTCATATGGTAGCTCCCTGTTTAACTTTTTGAGGAACTGCCAAACTGTTTTCCAAAGTGGCTGTACTATTTTATATTCCCACCAGCAACATATGAGTATTCAGATTTCTGGACTTCCTTCTCCTGTAATTTAATATGCAGCCTTCCTCTCTGTTCTCTGAACATCCATCTTTAGAACACTGGCTCATTGAAACTCCCAGCATCAATTTAACTTCTTGTTTCACAGGATCCTGAAATATATACTAGGAGCTCAAAGATCTGAGTTCCTTTCTCCACTCTTAGGACAACTTACTTACTTTCTTTGTACCTCTGCAACCACTTACATTTGTAACGTGTGCAAAATGATACCTGCTTGCTATTTTATGAACTACTAACATGAAAATGCACTATAAATTTAAATGTATGTCATGAGTATGAATTTCTACTAGGTCTTACTAAATGAACTTACAACTAATGGACTAGAATTACATTGAACTGTCCTATTATGCTGTTCCTCACTCTGTATGTTCTGTCTGTAGCTGCGTCACTTTTGCCTATAAAATAATGACTCACTCTCACAGCAATTTACCTGCTTTGCCTTTAGTCATAATATTATCTACACTAATAATAGACAAATATGTAAATTGACTGTGCCTTCGTGACTCCCCACAGCCAAATATGCTAATTAGCAGGACAAGATGGCGATGGCCACGGAGCCAGCCAGAGTGGGTGGGAGGCTTGGGTTGCCCCCAGCAATGGAGGGAGTCAACCTTCCCACCCACCCTGGCCATCTGCTGAAAGAGGGGCCTGTGGGCAGCGGCCACGGAGCTGGCCTGACCATGTAGGAGGCTTGAGTCACCCAGGTTGGCCTCTGAGGGAGGGGCCTGCAAACGGCCCTCAGCCCCTCCCCCAGGCTGGCCACACACCCCAGTGGGGACCCCCACCCTGAAGGGGATGTGGCCAGCCTGAAAACAGCCCTCTGATCCTCACCCAGGCTGGCCATGTCCCCCAGCAGGGACTCTCACACCATGGGAGCATGGCTGGCCTGCAAACTGCTCCAGCCCCTTGCCCAAACTGGCACCATTCCCAGTGGGGACTTCCACCCCAATGGGGGTGTGGCTGGCCTGCAAACCACCACAGGCTGCTCACCCAGACTGCCCCGCTCCCCAAAGGAACCCTCACCCTAATCCAGGATACTTTTCAGGGCAAACCAGCCGGCCCACACCCATGTACCAGGACTCTATCTATACTAACAAAAGGGTAATATGTTAATTAGACTGAGAGACCTTCCAGGAGACCTTCCAGACATTCTTTTGGACAAAGCCATGGTGGTGGAGCTGTGGTAGAGGCGGTTAGGGGCCAAGAGGGGATGGCAGTTTTGGGTGATCAGGTCAGTGGGGGGGGCATTGGGGGTGAGCAGGCCAGCGGGGG